>BMAW01012674.1:0-31686 GCA_019974015.1 Nephila pilipes | reverse complement strand
CTCCTAATCTGAAAGTAAAGAGTTCATTCTTATTACCTGATCCCATTCCAAATTATCCTTTTTTTTTTATTATTATTATTAGACCACGAGCTCATAAAATTTGTCTAATCCCTTTTTCCCATGATCATAAATCAGTCAAAATAGTCCCTTCTAGACTCCCTAATCCTGTACCACGTATTCTATGACGCTTCTTATGAATTTCCCTATTATATAAGGGATACTCTGCGTAAGCCTTTTTTATCGTCTGCATTGCTGAGACTACGGTTTGAATATATATATATATATATATAATATATATATATATATATATAACATACCTATACCATTTGTAATAATGTAATTACTGAAGTGATGGTTGGATCCGTGAAACTAGTTAAACTCTCTTTTCTCTTGAGATTTGCTTTATTATTTTTGAGTAACTTTATATTTAATTTAAATGTAATTTTTAATTAATAGTTTATATATATTTTGAATTAAAATTATTATGTATAATTTGTATTGCAGAAAACTTATGGCTTTTTTCATCATAATATTTTGTATGTTTTTTAATTGAGGATAATAATTTTTAGTTTATTTGCTTATTTTCATGACGTACTTATTTTTTCAATTAATTCCAAAGTGTTTGTAGTTTTTTAGTTTTAATAATTTTTAAAAAATGTTTTTAGAAGTTGTAATTTTTAATATAGTATGATTTTTGTATAATTAAATTTATGGACACACACACATACATATATATGGTATTGAATATTTGTGTAATATTTGAGTAAAAATATACATCACGCCAAAAAACGTGCTCATTTGTGTAGTTATGTGACCATTGATGAGTAATTCCCTTGACGCAAAGTTAATTTTTTTTTTGTCTTATGTCTGCATTTACTGTTTTACAAAAGTACTGTTTTATTGAGCTTTAGAAACTAACTCATGGATGTTTGTTTCCGCCATCACAGAAATTCTATGAAATGAAATCTTTTAATTTGAAAAGATCTTACATTTGAATAATTCATGTGAAAACTCTTCATATCTTGAAGATAAAATTAAAGTTATTTTGAAAAAAATAAATTAAGTGCTATAATTGAAGACATACTGTCACCTATTTAAGTTAAATATTCTTAATAATTTAGTAACCATAGATATTTCTTTTGTATCTAAGTTTTTAAATTTTATACATTGTTTCAGTTTATTTTATTTTGATCTTTCAAATTCAAACGTAATTTTCTTTTTTAAAAAAACATTTTAATTTAATTGCTTATTACGATTTCAGTGAGAATGAAAGTTCTTATCTTCTTTTTTTTTTTTTTTCCAAAATGTAACGTGCATATATAATTCTCTATTACTGTATTTCTTTGAAAATATGTGAGGAAAACAATAAACTGATATGAGAAAACTACAATAATTATTTATTTGATTATTAGAACATATTACGACATTTCAAAAACTTGATTATAAATAAAATAATCCAAGTGATTTATAAGATCAGAACTTAATTTCAAGCATATACTTTGCAATATCAGAAAATTTATAGGTAATGCCTTAATTTACTGTTTATAGCTGCCGATGCACAGATTCTAAAATTGTGATCTTGTAACACAATACCGACGCTACTACAAAAATAAAGCAATGTTGTAACAAAGTAAGACATCTTTATCTAATTTCCCAGAAACAGAAGAAGTTATTATTCGATAAAATCAGCGATTGCTTAATCCCAATAATCAGTAAAAGCAGTAAGTTGAAATCTTATTTTTTTTCCTTCCGACTCTGAATGTAAACCGAAATAAAAGAGTACGAAACGAGGAACAATGACATGGCGACGGGAATTGTAGCGTGGTAAAACATTCCATCTTTTATTTTATTATTTTATCGCGGTCCTGAAAAAAATCATGCCTGTATGCCTGGTTAATCACGTCGAAGGAAAGTTGCAAGAAAGGATCGATTCAAGGCACCAAGGTTTCACGCTATCGTGAGACCGAGCAGATGAAAACAACTGAAAGGCATATTTTCTGTAGTATTTTAAACGTACTTTCCATTGCATGAAATCATTTGCTAATTTAAAACCTATCGCTTACGAATAATTGTTATGATATTTGAAGTATTATCGTCAGAATCCAGAACGCGCTTATTAGCAATACGTAACTGAACGAAGTAATACCGGTTTCAGGAAACAATAATATGCGACAGAGATAGAGAGAAAGGATTGTTAACCATTATTTGAAAATATTTCTCCAAAATTGACAATTAAAATTGTTTTGTTATAACTGTATGTGATTTGCATTTTTTATACCATTCATATAAATTAGTAGACTAGATTGTTTACTTCTAGACGTATGCTTACTTCTAGAATTTTGCGATATTCAAAATGTATGCCTTAAGACTTCAGAGTCCATAGGACTTATGAGAAAATTGTCATTTTTTCCCCTCCTAAATTCCCTGCAAAATTCACAAACATTTTGGTGAGATATAATTTATTTATAGGGAGCTCTCATTGTTAGCAAGAGATCAGAAAATGAAGCTTATTAATATTTTAAATGTAGTGTTTTCTGGATGTTGCTCAGTTTAAATAATTTAATTTTTATAAATTCGTTCGTTATATCATTTGGTGAAATTATTTCTCTAAAACAGTAAAATAACCATTTGAGCAAGGGCTTCAAATTTTTACAAAATAATTTTCCAGTTGATTCATTTCATGGAAATTCTTTTCATTGTGATTTTTTTTCTCTAATTATTTATCAACTAAATATTTTTTTAGTAACAACTAAATGGCTGATGAACTGAAATCAAGTAAATAAGATAACTTTTTATGCAACATTTTGTAAATCGAAATTTGAATTGAAACAGAGGAATGTGTGTTAACACACATCTGGAAGAACAAATCCTTAATATAAACATCATTATCAGTTCGGCCTTTCAGGTGCTTATTAGAATAAGCAATTTTTGTGAGAAATCAATAATGTAAATTACAGTAATTCTATGAAAGATATATAAAGATGGATTTCGCTATTTATCAGTTATAAATCAGTTTCCTTACCTAATGGTTACTAATACCAAAGAGATTTCAATCTAAAAATACTTCTCAAATGTCGGTGTGTTTCGCCACTTAAGTTATCCGTGTCAAGCTCAGATATGTTTAATCTTGTATGCAAAATTTATTTTCATTTCTTTTATCGGGTCACTGATTATACTTCTGTTATATTTGACTGATGTGTAATTTTTTAGCAAGAAAATTTCTTTCCCCCCTTTAAATATAAAAACTTTTCAATTTTTCTTTGAATATTTTTCTGAGAGGATCGGAATTGACTTGCAAAGACTCGAAAAACATCGGTTCCGATTTTCTGCTTCATTGCTCCAAATTAGATTTCTTGTACTGCCATGTAAAATCAATCTGAATCCACTTGTCAACATCAGCGATTAAAGAAGTTTCATGTGAGTGGAACTGTAGTAAATACTCCGTAAAATCCTATGTTTCTTGAAGGAATATTACATTTTCCAATAAGATGCTTTTATTTTAAAATGGTATACAGCAATGCATTATCCTTAAGGTTGACCTCTTCAGAATCGTAGACAAGAAATTATTTTGGATATTGTCTAATTTAAATGGCTTAGATGCAGTATAAGTTCAGATTCGCGCTTTTTTTTATTCTTTTGATGAGGATGAAAATGCGAAATTTCGCACATGAAAATTACCACGTTAGGCTTCAAAACTTTTTTGATTGATTGATTGTGTGTTTGGACGCAAGAACAAAATCTAGCTAATCTATGCCAAACATTTGTTGATTAACCTAAGTTATGGTTTTTTTTTTCCAAAACCAACAAAATAGATAAAATTTAGAAGAAAAAAATAGATTGGTAAACGATTGATGATAGTTCGAGATAAAAACCAACGTTTTTAAAAACAGCCTTTTTTTATGGTGGCAAAGTTTATTAAAAAAAATATTGAAATATTAGTTAAAACTGTCAGCAAATATCTAAATATTGCATTGTTAGGCAGGTAAGAAAGGTTCCCAAATTTTCAGAGCTCTAACTTGATGGGAAGTTGGTTAAATTAACGATAGAAAATTTGATGCAACACTGATACACACACAGACATGAAATACATAAAAACGTTAAAACTAACTAAAATTAATTAATACATTCGGTAAATTAAATGGTTATAATGCAGTTTAACCCAACCACCCGTGGCGACAAGAATTATTTGACGGTATTTTGCCAAATGTGGCTACCCTGGTCCGTTTTACTGACTTAACGTTCAGCCAAAAAAAAAAATCGCCAAGTTTGGTGCCAATTTTTGAAATTGCGCCAAGTGGTTGGGTTAAACCGCTTTATTAAAGAAAATATCCGTTAAAACTGGTCTCAAATGTCTAAATATTGCATTGGTAGGCGAGTAAGAACGATTCCCAAAGTTTCAGAGCTCTAGCTTGATGGGAAGTTGGTTAAATT
Source organism: Nephila pilipes (assembly GCA_019974015.1). NCBI lineage: Eukaryota > Metazoa > Arthropoda > Arachnida > Araneae > Nephilidae > Nephila > Nephila pilipes. The sequence continues at coordinate 27,255 of BMAW01012674.1, read as the reverse complement.
AACAATCGAAAATTTGATGACACACACACACACACACCAAGTGAAATACATAAAAACGTTTTAAAAATAATAGGTGGTTAAAAATAAGTTAATAGCATTAAAAATAGGCGATTGGTCACAGATAAATGTAAAGGGGTTAAAGGTCTTAAATAGAATTTAAAAATCCAGTTTTGTATAAAAACACAAGCAAATTGTAGTAAGGTTTTCCTCCACCAAGCCAGACAATTGTAGAATAGATGAATTAAAATGAATGAATGTGACGACGATGATGAAACACCAGACTCAAAATTCAAATATGCTGAACGCTGTTTGGCTAGAAGGACACTCGGGAGCAGTTTTACCAAAGAAAAAGAGTGTATGCATAAAGCGAGTATGTCTAATGTGAAGTCGAGTCAATGTGACATCCACTCTTCGCATTGGAACATTAGGACCTGCTCCAATTTTAGGCTTCGTTAAGTGAAGCTGGTGAGTCCGAAGACTCAACGTTTCCTGATATCCTGTTTTAATGACATTTAAAAAGAAACTTTTCATGTCAGAAAGTGGGACTGCTAATAGTAGAGAATTCGTAGCTGATCGTGTAGCTGAGTCCTCTAATTCCTTTTTTCCCTAAGATTCCTACAAACTAAGTATCCAACAAAATTTGACATTATAACATTTGCTGTGTACTTATGTCCTATGATGTTTGCGGTATCAGTCACCAAAGGAGGATTCTGATCTTCCAGATCTTCCTATACACTTATGCTGTCAGTATACTTAGCGAACTTATGTGAACTGCAATTTTCAATTAGCTAAAGGACACAGTAAATAGCGACGGCTTCAGCAGTAAAAATACTTCAAGAAGTGACTACCCAGGGGTAGCCATAGCGTTACTCGCCAGCGCGTACGGCTCTCGCAGGCGAATGGTGTGGCTCTTAAGCAAAAAAAAAAAAAGGTTTGAAATGTGGGAAGCTAAAAATACCTTATATTCAAAAGTAATTAATTAATTCCATTTCTTTTTACAAAGCTATAAATAAACTTAAACTACTGAAGGGAAGTGTTTGTTTTATTTTATTTTCTGTTAATTAAAAAACTTAATAATGTTACTGAAAAACACCAAAAAAATAAAAATGTTGTACTGGTATTTGAAACAATTTTGTAAAAAAAAATCTTTAAAAGTTAGATGAACTTATGAAAACTTTATAAATGTTATCCATATTAATAGTTATTTGCCAAAAATTCAGTTGATGATTTGTTAGAGCAGCTCGCCTACATTTTCACGTTAGGACAACTCCTATTGTTGAATGTAGATAAGTTACAACATACTCAAGTTTATTATTAATAAATTTAAGTATTGAATACAAACACAAGAATAGGAAAGATGAGATTAGTCTCAGAGCACATTCTTCGGTTTTAGGATGTTTTTGTCCCACAACTTCTTACCAAAATCCAATAGTTGGAACTACAGTTTTGTCTCGGAAAAATTGTCTTGGTGAAAAAATTTACAAAATAGTACCATTTTTGAATGAAATGAAGAGTAATCTTAAATTTTACAATTGCCATCTGGCAACATATAATAAACGTTGTACCACATTTCAGGAAGAAATACTTTCAAATATTCCTTTCTGAAATGTGGCTTCCAATGGCAGTGCAGCTAGCCAACCCTGGTCTAACAGGAAAAAGCACATAACTTCATTAGAAACGACATTACAGACGACGTATCCGGTTCCTTTCGAACCGTCCGAGTATACATGAATAAAATCCACATACTGACAGCGGTGAAAATAAAAGAGGTGTTGGGAAATGATTAGAGGCGTTGTACTGTAATAGTTTACAAGTACGTTGTTTCTTTTTCAAATGACTCACCCTTTCAGAGAACGGGCAAATACTAGACGGACGAGCTTCGTAAAATCTCCGCAAGATGGGCTGATCTGCATATTCTGCAATGGGTGGGATGATACGAATGACACTCGGAAATAATAAACGAGGAATAGTTTCTTAAGTCACAGAGCGAATGGTAACTGGCTGCATTCAATACAGAGACTCTTCACAGGCGACATTTGAAACGCACCACAACAGATTCTCAGATTAGTGGGGTTGACGGAGTCAAGTTTTCGTAAGGCAATGTGGTCTATATACATCCGTAATCTATCCGAAACAGAATGAAATAACTGATACACTCAGAGCAATGATGTTTGACAACACCTTCAAGATATTCAGAGATTTCCTCCGCTTCTTCCTCATATGTAAAATGAGCGGATGAAAAGTGAATTTGCTGTCGAAAATTGCTCCGAAGAAGTGTATGTCAAAGACATCGGGATTGATGTAGGATGCGAACGTCAGGATTGGGGAATGACCTCATTTTCTGCAAAAGTGTGCACAGCAATTCTTTACACGGACAGATATTGTGAACATTTACGACACATCATTCTACCAGTTTATTGATTGCGGTTTGAAGTCATCACGTAATTAAATTTATGGTCAACCATTCATAAGATAATTGCAAGTTATCGACGTACAGAGATCCATAAATAGATAACTGGAGTTTGAAAAGTATTCGTGATATATGACAATGAAAAAAGATAGGATTAAAATGCTTCCTAAAGAAACTCCTTCATATTAATGAAAAGGATCTGAAAAATTATTTCCGACTCGAACTTCCTAATGGCAAGAAAACTCAGAATGAGCATCATATGCCTTTTTTATTACTAAGTAGAATTGAAATCAGATGATTCTTCAGGATATAGAAGCAGCACGAATCTTACTTTCAATCTTTATGATGTTATCAAGAATGGATCTTTCTTTGCCGAAGCCCTTCTGGAATGAATGAATGCATCGGCTCTTTTTCAATTCATACACGAGACAGGCTCTGACTATATGTTTCATCGTCTTACAAAATAATCTCAATAGTGGAATAGGTTTATAAATGAGAGGATCTTTTGGATTTTTACCAGGGCTTAGGATAGGAATTACTACGGTCTCTTGCCACCGATCAGGAGGCACATCCTCCTTCCATATTCTACTGAACAGGTAAAGGAGACTTACAAGTGAATTCTCGATCAAGTGGTGAAGCATGTCATAAGTAATTCTGTCAGGACCTAAACTCTGTATTATGGACTGATGAAAAGGCCTCTTTCATTCCCCACGTGTCTTTCACAGTTATAAGGTAGATAATGACGATAGTTGAAGTTAATAAATGTCTATTCAGGACTAGGTTTCGTAGCTAGAAATTTAGCGCTACATGAATTGGAGTTTGACACTTTAGCAAGTGAATGATCAACAATATCGACTATATCGACAGGAGAAAAATTTGCATCATTAGCAATTTCCAATATTGGAATTGAAAACTCCCAGGACAGGTTATTAGTTGTTTTCCCTTTCCGACGTATTCGTTGAATTGTTGCAGATGATGTGATGGAAAAGACATATCCGCTCTAAGATTCTCTGTGACTAAAGTCTTATATTCTGCGAGTAAAGGTTTTTTCTGTATGAACGCTGTGAGATTGTGAGATATCGGGAAAATATTCCACAGCCTCCTTTATTTTTTGTAAAAAGTTCGACATTCCTTATTCCACTGCAGTGAACTGATCTTCTACCAAGTAATGAAACGTTTTGGAATCGCTGCATCAGCAGTGTCCATAATAGAATTGGTGAAATTTAGGACAGTATCATCAAGATCCCTTTTCTTTACCATCATACCAGTAATAACTGCTAACCGTATGAAATAATCCTAATAAACTTAATGGAAGTTATATGTGGGAAAGCTCCAATCAACATCAAACTGGGAAATTAGAAAAGGAAATTATCACTATTATGTAAATCACTCTCGACATTTGATTTCAACAATGGTGGCAGAGTCGGCAAGTAAATGGCTATATTAAGGGAATGAAAGTACCTTGTGGATGCATCGAAATGTCTTCTCTTTGATGTGGAGCAAACAGAAATAGTAATCAGAGACCAAATGTTTGATCTATCACCTAGAAAATTTGCATCACCTTATTTCCTTGAGGACTGTGTGCATTAAAGTCACATAGTAGAAGGAAAGGTGCAGGTAATTGATCGACTAAGTGATTGAAATGCATTTCTGACATAGCATCGTGGAGTAGCAGGTAAATGTAGTAGACTGTGTCTATAGAGTGAATGAATCACTTAAGCCAAAACTTACAGTGATATGGTCAATATAATGCCACTTGTAGGGTAGTGCTAGGATGTGAGTGATCATTCATCTCCGGTTGAAGATGAAATGACATCAAAATCCTTTTGTGCACTATTATATTCAGCCACTCAAGTTGTCATGGTTCTTTTCGGAAATATATCTTGAAGAACAACACATGAAGGTTGGTGTGTGGATATAATTGATTTGAGATTCTCTAGTCGTATTTGTGGACCAAAGGCTATTGATCCTTCACACGGAGCTAGAAGTTAAGGAACCTGGCGGCAGGTCCAATATCCTGTTGTGTTCTTCATCTGATGTATGCAGGAATAACTCTGGTGAATCATGAGTTTTGGGATTTTCAGTGATTTTTTTTCCGTCTTTCGTTTTTAGTTTCCTTCAGATAGGTGTATTTATTGCTGGTGTATTTAACGTTGATGGTTGCATGAATATTCCCTTGACTTTTTGGGGGAAATGGAGGAAAAGAATTAAAGAGAGAAGTAGAAAGTTTTGATTCAGTTTGTGTAGAATTTGATTTTTGTGTAGAGCAAATGGGGAAGGGGTCATAAACGGGCATACATGAAAATATAGTACGCCGAACCTCTGGATATAAAATCTTGTTCTTTATTTTTAGATAAATAATCTTCCTATCCATGAGAAAAAACGGGAATACAAAGATTGTTAACGTTAAAATTTACTCATTGCTCCTTTGATTGACTTTTCGTATTGTCGTGATCTACCTCGTTACAACGAGAGTAGGTAAGTTTACTTCGGCGGACAGTTTTTGGATGGCCATATCTCCGGCACTAATAACACCGCAGAGGATTTAGTATGTACTGTTACAGTTAGTATGTATAGATAAGCGATCTTCCCTGACTCTAGAAATTAAGTCATCAAAAATATCTCGATGGGGTGTCCAACCTTCTGCATCGTAATACGCCTAACTTTGCATACATTTTGATGCGATATGTTTTTTGAATATTTCTTCTATAGACAGTGATATTACTCCAATGGAAGGTTTTATGAAGGATGACGGTGATATCAAAGTGGGCCATATGATGCAGATTTGTAAGGGATGAAGCTTGATTGTCTGATGATATCTCAAGGAACAAATCCCTGGGCCATATCTTTCGAATGGTGTTTTAAGTCCTTATACTGCTCATGATAGCCTTACCGATAAGATATGGAAATACTACTGAAGTATTAGATGTTTTTATTATAAAAAGGAGTACTAAAATGTGACGACATAGCTTACTTTACTGAGTTAGAAGAGGATGACGGTGATTGGCCTCCATCGGGCCACAAATATTTATTATTTAAGTTGCAAATTCTTTGCTACTTCTCCAAGAATGGAAAGGAGGTTGATGGATGCAGGTCTCTGTCAGGGCACAAAGTGTTTGGGTCCATAATAATTTTTTATTGTTCTCTCCATTGTGCCTCCACTCACTAAAGAGTCCAACATGAGGAGGCAATCAGCCAGCCATCTGACAATTCTCAGGCTCGGCACTTAACCCAGAGGAAGCACTGAAGTAAAGCATTACAGATTCGGGAAGAGGATTCGTTAGTCCATCCGAAGGACACCTAACTGCAATATTAACTGTAAAACAAAGTCTTTGGAGTTCGAGATCGTTAGAGCAAAGAGTTAGACTTTAAAGTTAGAGCAAACCATTGAGTCACCCTTCTTGTGGATAGAGCATAATGCCAGTATTCCATGTAGTCATGAAAATGCTTCTTAGAGTTAGGGACCTTTATTTTGAAGCAACTCTGCAGAGATAGAGTCATATACAGAAGACTTACTGTTTTTGATCTGATTAATTGTAGATTAAATTTCATTTCTTTCGAGAGGAGGAATCAAATTATCATCCAAGATGGCCAGTATGTTATGGAAATCGTCTTCCTGTTTATTCTTTGAATTCAAAAGGTTATCAAAATACTCTACCTATCTATTAAGAAATGCTTGTTTACTGGTCAGGATTTCACTCACTTTGTTTTTACAAAAACTAGAACTTGGTTTAAAGTCGGAGATACTGCGATTAATTTTTCGATAGAATGTTCTGCGTCTATTTATGATTTTAAGATGTTTAATGTCTTTCAAACTTTCTTTCCGAATTTTTTTTCTTTCTCTTTTGGAATATATTTGCCTTTTTCTATGGCTCTTTTATATTCTTCGGAATTATGTCCAGTATTTATTTGTAGCGTCATTTTATATGCCTGATTCTTCTTCTTGGTAAATTCGGCACATTCTTCATCAAACCAGTCTTCAATTTTATTGTGTTCAGTAATATTGATAGTATCTTTATCAGCGTGACAAATACTTTCCTTACTTTGTGACAGTTAGTCCTCCAAGGAGTTACCTTCGATAAATAGTTATATCTGTTCAAATAAATTCTTTCTTGAATCTTTGGAAGAATAATAATGAAACTCTCTTATAAGAAATTTATTTTCTAACCAATAAATTGAGAGTAACTTTTGAACTTTATATGCATACAGGAATAAAAGGGCGAATGACAATAAAATCAAGTTCCAATCAATGCTTGAGATTAAACTACATGGGGAAAAAAAATTTCCTTTTTTTGTTATTATGTTTAGCACTTCCTGTTTAAATAATCTTTATTGTGTGTGCGATTGATTCTTATGATTATTACTTAACGGCTATTTTTTGTCTTTTGGTCCTCAAACAAGTTTTTTGCAACTTCACTTAATTCTTGGCATGCTTAGAAAAGAAACATTAAGAATTTCCTTAGATCAGAACACGTCAAAACGCCAAGTTTGTTTTTTCCACCAATTTATTGTGAGCTCCATTTAGGCCTAACTTGGCAAATACACCCACGAAATTTGACATAAAATGCCTCATCGCTAAGAGCAACAAAATTGCGCCATACTGCATCAGATCCTAAAAGAATAGTACTAAGTCTTTCATGCAGAGCAGCCATCCACATAAGAGAATTGGAAACGGTACAAAATAGGCCTCCGTAGTAAGGTCAATGAATCCTGATACTGCCAAAACAATAAAATTTAAAAGGAACTAGTCACAATGCCCTTCTTTTTTACCATTAGCAAAACGTTTCAAAATAGAAATAGAATAACAAAATAATCTAAAAAACTATTAAATACCCAGATACGACCACAGGAACCAAATGTCACCAGCATTTCTCAAAGTTACGATTAATTATTCTCCTAAACTACTTTCTCGTTTCCTAAAAAATGTAAGTAATCTACAGTTAATTTAGTATAATAAAAATTATGACACTTTTCCTTCATTCCGTCAGAAAGAAAAGGGAGAACATTCTATCAATATGTTTTGTTTCAAAGTATATATATATAATGTAAACAGTGATTTAGTAATGTAATGAAATTGAAAAAAATAACTAAAATTAATATAGAGAAGCAATAATTAAAACATTAGAAACATTTTAAGGATTACAAAGAAAACTTACGAATAATGTTTTAGGTAATAGCAAGAGTATGAAAAAAAAAATTGTATTTGTCAAAAACCTAGAAAAAGGGGAAAAAAATTACACAACAAAACAATTAGGAAAGAGATTAATATCCCTGAAAAAATAGTAATATTATAAATAATGTCAAGAAGATAAAGTTCAACTCATGAGTAAGGACACAACAAAGCATGAAAAACAAAGAAAGCAAAGTAAAGAAACCTATTAAGGATATGTGAAAAGTACATTTTTGAATTCTGAATCTGATCTTTTTACAGGAAACCAATTAAGTAATATTTCACAAGTACCCAAAAGTCCTAAAAGAAAAATATTAAGAATTAAGTGGATATATATGTGTGTGTGTATAACACTCCATAATCGACGTGAAAAATACGTTACTGATTCAGGGTTGAAATGCCCGGTCCTTTTTTCAGTTAAGATAGTTCATTTATTTTTCCTGAGAGAGAGGGCAATGAGTATCCATTAGTCAAGGGACGCAGCTCCGCCGTCTCAGTTACATCTGGAGAGAGCAGATTTTTACCGGGATTTCAAGAGATCACGTGGTAAATCATATGGTATAAGGTGAAGGATTTCCGAGGGAATTTCCTGACCTCTACCCGTCTGGTAGGAATTATTTCTTTCAGATTTATGATTACTTGAAAATTAATTCAATATATTTTATGAGCACGTGATCGCATAAATTAAAAAATAGTTTGGAATTGGATCAGAAAGTAGGAATGATCTCTTTCCTTTTGAGTTAGAGATTGGGAAAATTTAGGAAATCAAATTATTTTTAAGTGAAATTATGAAAAGTTTAAGTTGAATCATTATATACATACTCACACGTTTGTTTGTATGTGTGTGTATATATATATATATATATGAGGTACCTGTCTGGGCAAGACACCAGGTGTTTCGGAGTCTGGGGGGGGGAAGTTTGGTGTTGGCATTTACCAGTTCAATAATGAACTTGTAGTCGAATCATTGTTTTATTCGTGATTAGATTAAGTAAGACTATTTACAATATTCTATGCACAGATGATTTTAGATTAACTAGTTCCCTCGAGAACGATAGATAGCTACCCAATTTTATCACATATCAGCGATGGGCTTTGGAACGCACGCTAGTGTTCAGAGTTCAACTACATTGGGAGAAGAGCAGAGGAGAACAGCTCGAGAGCTAAACGCTTCTTGATTTTGTTCAGGAATAGGGGACACTGCGGGAGCTATCACTTGACGCTGATTCGTGGGGCCATCTATCGAGCAACTGCGGGACTGATTTTATAATATCTTTGAAAATACAGCTAATACTTTGATAATTAGCTGGAAAATCCTACACACACACACATATATATATATATGAATATATGATCGCAATTTAAGTTAAAATGTATATAGAAATTTTTTTTAAATTTTTTACATAGAAATATCAAATTAGTTAAAATACCTTTAAATATTCGAAATAATTTTAATTTTTTTTTACTTGAGCTAAAACTGAATATCCAATTAATTTTTTGAAGAGAAACATAATGTATAAGAATTATAAAATATGTTAATTCAAATTTTTTTAGATTATAATTTTTTATACATTTGTTTTGATAATTTTAAATAAAGATTTTCTTTCAATTTTATTATATTTCACTTTAATCTTAATTTCCCCCTTAATTTATGCAATTGTTGTTTGTTTTATTTTTATTTATTTTTTTAAATTAATATTTTTAAAAAAATTTAATTTTTAATTTCATTTATTTCTTTTGTTCTTTTAATTTTTTTTATTCCCATTATTTTTTTTATTATGGATTTTATTTTATTTTTATTTATTCTTATTTAATTATTTTTAATTTTATTTAATTTTACTATTTAAATGCTTTCATCTAAAAATTTTCTTTTTAGATTTAGTAATGAAATAGTTTGATTGATAACATTGCTTTGTATTGAATTTTTGCTTTTTTAAATTTCGTATTTTATTAATTACGTCTTATAGGATTTCTTTAAATATACTTCTAAACTTAAACTTATTTTATATATTTTTGTATTGTAATTTTTGTTTCAGTATTCTTTTTGGGTTCTGCTGGCCTTTGAATTTGTTTTGGTTATATCTAGATTTTAGTTTTGGCATTCTGGGAATGTTTGAAAAGTGTTGTTTATAGAATTTTTGTGTTGGCCTTTTGGTAACTTTTAAAAATTGTTTTTTCACGTGTGAAGATGATATGGTGTTTTTGTTAAGAGTTGAGTTTTAACTCATTTTTTATACTTTTTCGAGTATTTTTTTTGACTTGAAAGAAAATATTCATTGGTTTAATTGGTATAAAAAGGTGAGTAAATATCTTTTCTGAATTTAATTTGTTTATGTTATGTAAATTTTGGAGCGTGTTTTCATTTCTTTGTATTCCTGCATGTAATATTAATACATGTGGAGTGTTCTACTTGAAAAAATATGATGTTTTTTTAATTTTTGTATTTTATTTTCAGCCTTTAGTTTTCAAAGATTTTTTGACTTTTTGTGTGTTTTTCTTTTTAATTTTATTATTTTTTTTTTTTTTTGGATTTCAGAATTTTTTCCAATTTATATTTTTGGTGTTATAACAATTTTTTATTTATACATTTTATTGCTGAGAGTAGTTAGGCCTTTAATTCTAGGCCTTTAACGTCTCAATTCTGCCTTCACTGTGCAGCGACACACCGCTCCCACAACTGGCGTGAGGGTATGGGGGGCCTTCGCAGACGACACACGGTCACCCCTAATATTGATACACAGCAGCATGACAGCTCAGAGGTACGTTCGTGACAGCCTTCAGCCACATGTGTTGCCACTCGTGGCAGAGCTCCCAGGAGCCATTTTTCAACAGGACAATGCTCACCCACACACAGAAAGCTTTCATAGGGCTGTCTCTACTACATTTTCATCCTTTCCTCGCCTGCTCGATCCCCAGACCTGTCACCGATCGAGGATATGTGTGATAATTTAGGACGGCAAGTTGGACAGCCTACGAGCTTGGACAAATTAAAGGCGCGTTTACAGCAACTGTGGAACGAGGTGTCGCAGGACATTACACGGGACTTGTATTCATCAGTGCCCGACCGTACCACATAAGATGCTAGATGTGCCCGAACTAAAAACTAAGCTCATTTATAATTTCTTATACAATAAATGATTATTTTTGCTTTGATCTTGTAATCACTTACTTACATCAACGTTTTACTTAGGTATGTAAAATTGTTTTATTCTGGTAACTCTTTCTTGGTGCGCAAATTTTTATGGCAGTGAGCGTATATATATATATATATATATATATATATATATATATATATATATCTTTTAAAGGGAAAAATGTATACACACGAATGTCTTTTGAAAATATGTAAACAATCTTTACCAGTATTCATTTCAAATGAATAGAATTATTCATTCAAATTTATTATACTTTTAAAACATCATACTACTAATCTAAAATTTCATTTCGCATCATCAACCTTAATTTAAGCTCCATACTGGTTTAATAACGCAAGTTTAACAAAGAGTCTTAGGAAAACCTTGATTTCTCTTTTTCGATTCTTAGAATTTTTAGAAAATTTCTCTCTCTTTGTATCTTCACACTTAAATATCTAATGAAATCTTCAAGCAAAATTTCAAGACCTTATGTATTTGGATAATCATAGTTTTATAACAAATCTTAAAAATAACCCCTGCACCCTGGTTTTTCTGTTCCTTTTCAAATCAATATTTCTTAAAATCTTTTGAAAATATATAACCTATCTTTACCATTTTCATTTCAAATAAATATAATTATTTATTCAAATTTATTATACTTTTAAAACACCATACTGTTAATCTAAAATTTCATTTCGAATCATCGTCAACTAAATGAAGTTTAACCTGATTTTATGAAGAACTTCCATTTTATTTTTTTCACTTTACTTTATGTCATTTTCAGATAAAGAAATTATTATTTTCTTTGATAAATAATTGATAGTATTTTTAATTACGTGATAAATAATTGTTTAGGAAAATAAGCAGTTGTACTTCTGTATCAAAATTCAAAATTTCTTTTATGCACAGGTGTTTATTTGGAAAAATAATTTTTTTTTTCTCCGGATGAATGTGTTATGGTTATCTACAGAAACATATACTTTATTATGCATATATATTGTTCATCATTTATATTCAAAGGCTGTACTTAACTTCTATAAAAATTCCTACAAAATATTAGTACAAATTACACGCAAATCAATAAAATGTATGTTTTGATTGTTTTATAAAGTGAAGGTATTACTAAATGTCTGTTCTATAAAAGTAAACTTTGTTCTCTCTCTCTTAAATTCACGTAAATATATCATATTTTCCCTCTAAAGATTGAACTGATTTATTCTGTCGTTAGACGAAATTACTCTTATATGAGTTAGAGATGAAAGAAAAAAAAAGGTTATAAACAAAGAATAAGTTTTAAAAGTTAAATTTGAATCCATTAAAATGTGCTACACTGAACATCTACGCTTCATTTTTTTTTCTTTTACGATTATTTTGCATTTTTTATGATCTTTTCCTTGAATTCAGTTCGAAAATTATTCAAAAACTAGAGTTAGAAAGCTTAACTCCTTCACGCAAACAGATATAAGAGGAATTTTTCTGAATTTAAAACATTCTTAATTGAACATTTTGAATCCCAAAATATTAATTCCTAATATTTTTAATATATCTTTTACATTCCTTATTTATTTCCTAAAAAATGTTAGTTTGTTTATCTTCATAGAAAACAATTACAATTTACGTTCACATTTTATAAACAAGATCTGCATTATTTATTTCAGTTTTTGTATGACATACATGGTTATAATTTTGAAGGAAAACAATTCACATTGTTTTTTGTTCATCACTAGCTAGTCAACTAGTGATCTATATTTCTGGTATTTCTCATAACTGTAAAAAAATGAAAAAAATATTAACATTCAAATATCATAACAGATAAGACAGATGGAAGTATTTTTATTAAACTGTAACCTTTAAAGACGTTCCTTTACGCAACAAAAATATATGATATGAATTCAATCAAATAAGTGCTGAAACGGTATGAAATCAGCTGCCATCTTTATGAAATTCTTTTGAACATCTGTGTCTTCGTGAAGAGATATAGATATAGTAATCAATTAATAATTCTGACAACCGACCTTGGCATACTAAATCGTTTCTATGTACAAAATGTCTTCTCAGACAATCTACAATTCTCTGTTCAAGTTCAAAGCGGACGTGCTAAATTAAATACAACATACAGGATAAAAGATGTTGACATCATTTCGTAAAATGTAGCGATTCATCATAGGTATCAGTGTTAATAAATGTTAAATTGTTATTGTTAAGGTGTACGATGTATCAAAAATGATGACAGAGAAAAAATTATTTCTCTCATTAGATGATATGCATTCAGTTTCATAGCCATTTATATTTGTCACTGATAAGCTGTCATTCAAAGTTAAGATAACAATATTTTAGATAGTAATAACCATAGTATGTATTTAAATCACGTACAAGATATAATATTAATGTATTAAGAATTCATGAAAGTTATTACTGCGTATGTATTTTATAAAAATAGACATGCGAAATTGATAATACAGGTACATAGATTTGATCGTTCTCGTTAAATGCCCCTACCAACTTTTAATACTTCTTTAAAATTATTTGATTATATATGTTTTAAAATGATTTAAACTAGAGACTTATCTTTAGTAAGACATTTCAAAATCTTAAATCGCTGATTGATTGTTGTTTATTAATATCGCTCTTAGAAGCAACACGAGGCTATTTCAATTACCTTGTAATTGTGAGCCTCAGTCAAGTGACGAGGACGACACATGAGCTGAAATCTCTCTTTCCAAATTTCCACGCCAATAGGAGGATTTAGAGCCTCGACAGAATTAACACACATACTACACAGCGGATCTTTAGTGGCATCAGGACTCGAGCCAACGACTTGAAGGAAATAACGTCGACTGGTAATAAGTGACCCTGATAACAAGGTTACCACGATCACCTCAAATGACTGATTCAATAACGAAAAGGGTTAAATTAAACCGTATTCGAAACCAAATTCAGGTCCTTTTTTTTCCCAATGCACTTTTTTTGTTTCATCGATTCAATTTTATACTACCTTCAATTTATATTAGAACCACGTGAATCACATTGTTTGGGTGGGAAAAAAGCATTTTCTTTTGGGTTGCACCCCATGCCTCTCTTCATCTGCAAACATTGACTCAGATGCATTCTTTCAGAAACAGCAGAAACTTTTATTCTATTCACAAGAATTAATTTAGTTGAAATCCTTTTTTTCCTCCTCGTGATGAAGAAAAATTAAGCATGAGGAAAAAGAAATGCTATGCTTAAAATTTAGAACATTATAACAGTATAGTAAACAAATTATCCTGAAATATTTTCATTTCGAGAAACAAATCTTGGGGCTGGTGCATATGCCCCTTAGCACCCTTTCTGGGTACGCCCCTGGTGACGACTGTCAATAAATCATCCATCGTGGCACTGACCGAATTACCTCTACACACAAGTGTGATTACCACCCTCACTAAAACAAAAGCGAGACTCTTCGTTCTTTGCTGCCCTTTCGTGAAACTACTGCAGTCTTTGGTGACGTTGTTGCGATGTCAAGGGCAATCTCCGTAATGGTCTCCGTTCAAACAATTCAAAAACATGCAGCCGTCTGCTAATGGTACTGACACTCGGGGAATGATGCAGAGAGGCCATCACTGTTTGCATAATGCTTGCAATTGTGGCAGTTGGCGTGCGTCGCGCTTGGCGTACAATTCTATGGTCTTCTCTACTTGCATTCCGCTTAGCTCTTCTTGAACCTATCGTCGTAAGCAACAACTTCCTTTTTCTCAATTCTGCCAATAGTGTTAAATTGTAATATCCTCGCGACCGATACGATGCGCAGTACGACGGAATGACAATCCGTCTTCACATAGTCCTGTGATGTGACCCTTCTCAAAGGCATCCAATTATTCCAATGGCTTTCGTTTTCTTCTCAAATCCATTCTGAATTTCAAAGTGATAAATTAAATCCAAACACACCAATTAGAATTAGAATTACGCGCTTTGGAAGTACCTTTCAAAAAGTTCTTAGTGGCGCAGTAAACAAGTATTTGTGGACATATCGGGAACAATGCGGCTGACTCTTTAATTATTCTCATATCTAACACAGACGAGAGAATTAATAAATTTGAATTTATTTTCCTTTCTTTCCTCTGGGAGCTACTTTTCTATTGACGTGAATGTATGAAAAATATTTTTTGAATGAATTTGTCTGTTCTGGAAGCCGCAGATCCTCCTTCCTTCTGGTAGCCTAACAATGGGAATTTCAACCTAAAGACAAACATAATCGCATCTATTCTAACGAACAGATTAATAATGTAATGTTCCGTAAATTTAGTTCTCATTATGTCTTAATTATTTTTTAAAAGATCTTCATTTTTGCAGTTTTTATATCTTGATAAAATTCTATCGATAAGGGTACTTGAACAGTTTTAAATAGGAGAAATAAGACTGACATAGGTTATTATTTACTTTTTACCAAATGGTAATTCTAAGCTACAAAATTGCTTCTTTCTTGACAAGGATGATGTGCACCCTCCCCTTCCCCCTTCAAATTAATTTCTGGGTACGCCACTGCTCGTCATATATCCGCACAACAGAGTGGAAAGTTATGGGGAGCGATTTCGTACGATCCCCGTATTATCGGCTTCACTTTGACGTCCCAAAGGTACGTTAGGGAGGTCTTCGATCCCGATGATCAATCCTTTTGTGAACGACTATCTCAGTGTCCTATTTCAACTGGACAATTCTCGGGTTCCTATCGCTGTCATCTCGAGAGCTTACTTCGTAGTCATAGACACTATATCGTGGTTAGTAGCATCGCCAGACCTGTCGCACATAGTAAACTTATAGGATGCTACAGGCTATTCTGTAAAGACTCTCTCACTACCACAAATTTTGTAAGATTTACATTACAAAGTTAGCCTGTATGCGATTGAGTTGAGTCAAGACACCTTTAAGAACGTCTACAACTCTATGCCACGACGTGTGGCAGAATGCAATGGAGATAAGGGCGACCTAACATCCAATTGAGAATTATAATTATTTTGTATTTTGACAAATGTACTCGTATTTTGGCAAAGCCCCGCTTAGGTTTTAATAAGTTCTTATTGTTCGTAAGTACTAACTTACTTTAAAATATCATTTCAATCTGATTATTCCTTCTAGGTGCAAATTTTTTTTCTTGACGATTAGTGTGTAATCTATACGTTCGTATGTACGAGTATGTATAAATGTTATGTATGTTGTTATTATTTTTAGATTTCTCTTTGAATTATCAAGTACGTAATAATCCTTGATTATCAGCATATCTTTATATTTTGAATTCCTGTTTTTTGTTCTTAATATTTTCTATTCGACGTGCATAACACCTTCTTTGTTCATGTAGTATCTTAAGTGCAATACATCTTTATATAATATATTCGATTTGAATGTTACTTCTAACACCAAAGGATGTTTAAAAACAAAAAGATTTTGAAATCAGTAAATATATTAGAGAAATTTCTTTAAGAATGCAAATTCTTGAATCTATTCAAGCGGAGTTTCTTGAATAAATATGCTTGTTTGTTAAATTTAAAATAAAT
This sequence comes from Nephila pilipes, assembly GCA_019974015.1. Taxonomy (NCBI): domain Eukaryota; kingdom Metazoa; phylum Arthropoda; class Arachnida; order Araneae; family Nephilidae; genus Nephila; species Nephila pilipes. The sequence goes on along the minus strand of BMAW01012674.1, from coordinate 11,010 downwards.
CATATTAGGTTACATATAAACTAATGCAGTCTTCCTGTTTCGAAAGGCTTGGCCTCTCTATATTATCTAATTAAAATTAATATTTTTAAAGTGTCAAGAAAGTAAGGAGGTTATTTCACGTACTTTTGAACAAACAATAAAAGTGGGATACAAACGCCTTCACCTAACAATTTAAAATCAGATTTTTCAATTAAGAAACGAATACAGACAAGTACTAGTTTCATAAACACCCGCGCGACTACTACCCGTTTTCATCCATTAAAATAACGAGAATTATTTTACTTTTTTAAATGAGTAGTTATGAGGGCGCGCTCAAACAAAAGGAAATATAGTAAAAAAAGTCGAACTATTTACAAAGTAATTGTTCTTTCGAAATAGTTTCATGCACGGCAGGCGAAATCGAAATCGGCACGAATTCTTTCCGCAAAGTAATTTGAAAAAAGAAAAAGATTAATTGCATTAAATGAATAGCTATTATGGAATATCTCAAGCGATAACAATAGCATTTACAAACACGTTTAAATTAAGAAAAAAAATTCTTGCATCGAATATTTCATTTCAGAGAAATAATGCTTTTAATGATGTTCGACAGGAACAAAAATCCAGATAACGTTCAATCACTATTTGTGTCTTTCAATTAGTTTATGTATGCAAGCACACGAATTGTAATAGGAATGTTTTTCATTTAAACAAAAGCATGAATTCAAATATATATATATATATATATATATATATATATATATATATATAATAATATTATAATATAATATAATAAATGCAATATATTTTGAATTCATGTTTAAATTATAAAGAGAATTTTGGGGAAGTGCATTCAAAACTTATAAAGATGTTAATGAAACTTATTAAAAATTGTTCAAGGAACTTGTTCGTGTTTTTAAAATTTTATGAATCAGTAAAAATTAATTTAACACAAATCAAAACGTCAGAATCGAATGCGAAATGAAAACAATTACAAGTATATAAATTATTATAAATGTATTTGCATTTCAAAGTAAAAGGGCTTCTTAATATTTATTATCTTATCGCCAAAAAGTTATTCAAACGTAAGTCGCCAATGGTAGAAATAAATTGGCTATAATGAGGTATACTCAAGTATGTACATTTCATGCTCATAGAATGTGTTTTTCATCACGATTCAGAACATCAAGCTTCAAATCAGACATCAATTAGGAACCGCTGAAGAGTCCTGGTTTAGCATAAAATACTTGTCTCTGGGCTACTTATATATCTGGAAAAGGAGACTGGCAACCTTCTTTCAACGTCTGAGAAAAGATGGTTATGTTTATGGGTTCGATGATCTGGGAGGACGTACTAGTCTACATGCATTCTTTCCTCTCAACTTACCTTTGGGCTACTTTATTACATTTTTGAATTGAGAACCTCGCCTTGTGAAAGAACCGTGACTTATGTAAACCGGGTAAAAAGTTTAGTAAATGGAACATTATCAGACAGAGAGATTAGATATCTGAGTGGGATTAACTATTAAAAGAAGTAACGATTTAATGTCAAATATATTGGTGCAATAAGGTGTAGGTGATTCTACTGAATACGTATATTCAGTTTACAAGTGTTTAACTCTGCTTATTCCAGTTTCTATGTGAGCAAATATTATGCATCAGTGTCTAAAAGTTAAGCATAGCTATAAAATGCAATAAATAAATAAAAATAATAATAATAAAAAGAGCATATGAGTAAATACAGTACTTGGTAGCAAATAACTTGCGGAAATCATCTGTTAAAGGTGAAATTTTGTCTTTATGCAAAGACGTTTGAGTCGAGGACTGCACGCGCCAACGGAAAATCGTCGGAAGCGGGATAATACGCCTCACTCGGCATAAACAGTTCAGTCAAGTTTCATGTGCGCGAAGAAACGCTACTAATGGTTAAACAGAGCGAACGATGACACAGAAACCACAATTAGTCATTGCAAAAGGAAGAATTTGAAGGAATGCTCAAATCCAAACGTTCACAAATCGAAGTGCATAGAATTCTGATGGACTCCAAGGCACATATCTCAAATTGTGGCAGGCTCCAAGTGTAGAAATGTTAACTGACGACCAGTACTTTGGTCTTCCAAGAGTCGCAATCTTTCGCCAAGACCGATAAGGGGCAAAAACAGCACGAAGTCAAACGGATAGTTGGGTCATAGGATTAGGTTCGGCGCTCACTGCCGCCACAGGAACACAAATTTCCAGGAAAACTGTTTTCAGGAGACTCAATCAACTCAATAAAATGCAGCAGCATGTTTTTATTTTGCCTGTTTTTCATTAAAGTATAAATTTCTCTTTCACCCTTTTTTGTTCCAAATCCTTTCTTTAGATAATAAAAGTGATTATAATTGTTCTTTCAGTTTGTTTTCTTATTTTATAATCAATTTGGCGTAGAACGTTTTCTCCGAAAGATCGGGGATGTTTTTCTATCCTTTGGAAGGGGAGAGAGTTGCGAGTGAGATCTTGAGTGCTGCTGCTGTTTCGAATCGTGGACCAATGAGTCCGAAGAATGTTGACCGGTCGCTTTTTGCTGAGCTTTACCAACCAGGCTGAAAAGACGTCTCATCTGGCTATTTAGTAAGGCGTTTTAACTTCTGGTGTTGTTGTAGAAAGAGTCGCTGTCCCCCTCCAGTATCATCGTGATGATACAAAGAGGAACATTAGTATTTGTTGAAAAGGTTGCTTTTATCAGCCATTATTCCAATTGATATATATCCTCGTGCTGTTGAACTGAGTTTTGCTTGAGACAGTTTCCATTTGAGTCATCGGCTGTCTCGTATTGCATGACGGGTCTCGTCGATACGTGTTCCAGAGCCGGAATATCACTAGTCGTGATTTATGTGCGGTTGTTTTTGTTAGACACACAGAGACAACTGTTTCTGCTTCGGAGGCATAAGCAATCAGTAGTTATAGGCTGTGCTGCCATCTCGGGCTCATGTCCTGAGTCACCATATCAGCGCAGGGGTGTTTTTTTCAAAACATCGGGGGAAGTTTTTCTACCCCGTGCCTCGTGAAGGGGGAAAGAGAATAGTTGCGATCTTGAGAGTCGGTGGCGTTTCGAACCCATGACTAGTAGGTGCGAAGAATGTTTACCGGTCACTTTTTGCTGTGCCTTACCACCTAGGTTGAGAAGACGTCTCATCTGGCTAATTAGTAAGGCATTTTAACTTCTGGCGTTGTTGCAGAAGAGAGTCGCTGCACCGATTTACACTCTAATATCACATTTCCCGCCATTCTGATTCATATTTTCTTCATTAGTCACATAATTACCAACTATGCTTAACTTTTGGACATCAGTGTAGAATTCTCAATTATGATCTATGGCCTAGGACGTGATTTAGTTCGAGTAACCGTTCCAAATTCGTAATACAAGCGGGGATGAACTCCTCTCTGTTCTCGATTTCATTCAGTACTTATGAACAAGTGTCAAAGTCATATCATTGCAGCAGAGATAGTCATTGCTCCAGCTATGCGTTACGACCATGCTAAATGAAAAGGGTTAGCATCTTGCGGCGAGGGGAGAAATTAAGTACAGGTCTTGGCAAAAATAATGAAAATGAATTTTGAACTTATTGAATAAATTTTAATTTTTTTTTAATTATAAAATAAAAAAAATTCAACATTTATGTAAACTTTGATCTCTGACATTTGAACATGAAGACTTTCTACTTCGTAATTATATTATGATCATATTATCGATAATCATGTAGAAATATTTAACAGAAACTTGAATTGTAAGAGCTCTTGATGCTGAACAATTGATATAATTCACTTACCGTAAAATACAATGCTATACTAATGAAAACGAAGAATTTAATTTTTTTGTTTGGTAATTTCGAAAATACATAGAAAGAATGTGTGTTTGAAATTGACAAAGTCGCGACAGAATTATTTAGAAGTGATATGGAAAAGGAATGAGTAAACATGTTATGAACATGTTATAACACGGATATTGATAACATGAACAAATTACACCCAATTTAACACTTCGCGGGAGTAAGAATACATTATCTTGTTCCGCCAATCAGCGTCTTTAAGTTTGGTGGTATCACCTAAACAAAAATTGAACGATGGTGTTAAGTTCTAACAATGCTCTTGCATTACATTTCGTTCAAAGTCATTTCTAGCTAATTCTTTGTCACTGACCGTAGTTTTATATTTTATTCTTCTCTTAAACGGACATATATTCGTCCAGAATTACAGAAAATGAAACGAATGTCTAGTTCCATAAATGTGTCAAGTGAACAAGTGTGTTTTAATGATGACGATACCAAGGTAGATTCATCATTCTCGGACGATGCTGTTCCTCTACATCATTTTCATCTGGGTCAAGACATCTATGCTGCAGTGACGTATTTTACTAATGCTGTACAAATTCATTTGCGTCAATATAGAAGAACTGATAATAATCACCTTTTTCCATCTAAAAGAGGCACGTGTATGTAACCTGTACTCTGGCTATCTCTTGCCAAACGCATCGAACAAATCGATGTACCCTCCTCTCCTGAACAGACTTTTATTGTAAAAGACGCGTTGGTGATTTCAGCAGTTCTCATCCAAAATGTTTCGCATATTACCTGCCAGCATTATTTTAACCAAAAGGACTATTCTAAGAAGTTTGTCCCAGGAACTTGTATTCTGAACGAAAATAACTGGCATGAAATAGTACGAATCCACAAGAAAATTACGGAAAGTGCCATGTCGATTGTATTCGATTGTATGTTTCGAAATTTGTTGCTGCGCAAAGCTTCGAAAATTACACCGAGTGCTGTGGTGAATACGGACTTTTCAGAAGTTGAATCGGTATTTACAACTTCATTGATTGAACTTTTGTGTGACTATCTGGGAAATTCTATCGCCGGTGTGTTCGAATGTTACGGATGTGTTTAGGAATATGCTAATCAACTTAGACATGATTGTATTACGATGAATTATGAGAATCGTTTAGAGATGGTGAACTTGCTCTTTTTTCTTTGAACTTCTTCAATTGGCTGCAGATTTTGTATAGAAAAATTCTCAATTGTCAAATTATGTAAACAAATCTTTCTTAGAAAAACTAAATATCTCTGTTATGGTTGAAAATGCAAAGCAAATGTATATTGCTTCTGATCAAAGTCTTTAAATAAATATGCTTGTTTTACATAATATTTTAGTATGTTTTATTATTCAACTTTATATCTAATTTATAAGTAGAAAATTTAGAGTTACAACAAAATATTTCAAAATTTGTCTTTTTAAACGTAAGTAAATCACATTAATTCCTTTTTTAAAGTAGCAATTTTTAATATTAGAAAATAAAAAAAATTATGATTAAATGTAACTTTTTCAATACTGGAAAATAAATATATTAAACAATTTTAATGCTAGAGAATAATTTTTTTCCTTAAAATTAGAAAAATAAAAAAAAAATTAAATAAATTTAAAATAAAATGTTAAACAGTTTTGATGTTAGGAAATTTTTTTTTAATGTTAGAATTTTTTCTAATATTAAAAAATAAATTTTTATAGCTTAAATATTTTTAAAGTAGCAAATAATTTTTAAAACTTAAATAATTTTTAAGTAGAAAATAATTTTTAAAAACTTAAACTATTTCATAAGGGAAAAAAAATTTAAAATATTTTTTTTTTGTAAACAGAGAAAAAAAATTATAAGAAGGAAATAAAATTTAAACAATAATATTTTTTACAAGTAGAATAACTTAAGGAAATAAATTTTTAAAATTTAAATATTTTTAAAGTAGAAAATATTTTTTTTTTATATATGATAGTTTTATAAGTAGAAAATGAATTGTAATACAGTCCGTATTCAAATTGATGTTCTGTATTCAAATCCTATTCGTTTGATTTCATGTTGTTGGATCTCGCAACAACAAAATAGTTACTATAGAACCTGACTAAATGCTGCTGTTTAATAATGCCCATTGCTCCGCGTCGTTTCAAGTTTCGTATAATTTTCTCATAAACTTTTTGAAACACTTTAGATAGAATGAGGATGCAGACCCTTTTTTCTATAAAAAAATCGCACGATATTTTCAACCAAAAATATCACTTATAAAAGGTATACATCAGATTCAAACAACCAAAGTTCCTCACATTTCTCATATATCCCCCAAAGCTTACTAATAATAAGAAATTTTAACTCAACATGTCTTCAGTATCCAAAGATAAGATAGCATGTGTCGTCATGTTAGTAAGCAAAAATTCAGCATTTCTTACATTACTAAATTATTCATTAAATAAAGCTAAAAATAGTTAAGTAAATGAATAAAAATAATAATAAGCATATAGTAAAAAAAGTATTTATATGAAATCTATGTAATATTTCTAAACAGCAAAATATTAAAAAATTGTAAAACTAAGTGAAAAAATCTTATAGAAAATAGTTTAAACATTGCAGAGTGTTTTTTAAAATGTTGAAATATAAAAAAATTATGTTCAGGCAAAGTTAGCTCCAAATTTTGAAAATTTTGAGTTAAAGCCAGTTGTAAAAATAATCATTCTGTTACCATACATTTTATGCGAAAAATAGCTAATATTATACCATAACTGTTCAAAGTTTAAATCAATTTTCCTATACATCAGTAAAAATATAAATAGAAATTTTGGAAAAATGTTGAATATAAACTTGTTAGTTTCAAAGAATGTAGTCAAATTCAATGAGTAAGAATATGACTTAAAATTATTTTCCTGTTCATGCAAAATTTGTTTTGAAATTTTAACTTGATATTCAAAATCAGCAATATTATAAGTAATTTTTCCATTAACAAATTGTTTATGAATGTAATTGTTTTATAATTTAAGATGCTCTAAATTAAACAAAAATAACTAATTTATTCAGAATATATCAATTCAATAAATGCATTTAATTAAACGAACTGATATCCGGTTTCACTACTTTGCATGTAAGAACAGAAACCTAGTATTAAATTTTTGTTTCAATTATTCAGATTGTATTAGCTACATTTATTTTAAAGTGAGTAACCCCCCCCCCTTTAATTTATCTTGAATATAAACACAACTAGCTTGTTCATATGTAGATAACATTCCTGAGAGGTTAAAATACGTTAGGACAAACTTAAAGCAAAATTCTCTGTAAAAATATACATTGTACAAAGTGATAAGTTGAATATACAGGGATTTCATAGGGTTTTTTTGTTCAGAATTCACAGAAAAATTATTGCTAGAAAAAAATTGAACTTGATAGTGAGCTGTATTAACATTATAAGAAATAAATTTATTATTTGACAAAAGTACTGGAATATGATGTTTTTATATTAAATCCAGTTGTTGCATAGTTAGTTCAAGGGCCAAAAATTACCAAAAGAGAAATTTACATCTTCATGTACGTAATAGAAAACACGAACTAGTTATTTTCACATAAGTATTATACGGATCATTGAAGTTGTTAAAAATTTAAATAAATACAAAAAAAAGGATAGCCTTAAATAATATAGTCTGACTTAAATTGTTAAATTTGTTTTCGATTCATAAAATGTATTAACTTACTTTTCATTATTGTAATAATGCTCTTTTTTAAATCTTATAGCACGAACAACACGGTTAAACTCAATGGGTAAGAAACAGCTATTAAATTTCATTTCCTATTCATATAAAAGTTTATTTCTTATTGTAATATATTCATTAAAATTTTCTTAAAATGTTAAGATATACATTAATAATGCTTACACGAGAAAACTCAAATAATGCATTTCAAAAAACGTTGTTTTGAAAAGGATACATTTTCAATTGTAAAAATAATAATCATTTCGACACAATACAATGTATGCTTGCAAAAGTTTTAAGCTTCAACTAAATAATACTTAATCAAGTATAAGTAACTTTACATAAAACAAAATGAGAAAAAAAAGTTGCATTCAACTACTTCATTCAAAATATATTAATTCTGTTCATTCAAGCGAAAAATGTATATCAAATAATAATATCAATCTAACAACTTAACGCGAAAAATAACTTCAAAATCATTTGATTCAAAATGCATTTCTTCTAACTTGAGTAAAAAACTTTTATTTTACATTGAGTAAATATACTTTAATTAATTTATTCAAATTATATTCATTCCATCTAATTGAATGATAATAAAACTTATCTTGTATATCAACACAACGAGCTTATCTTTCAGTAAATAACGATTCCAAATACAAGATAGCGGGATGGGGTCCCTTATCGATACTATTGTAATAGAAGGTACATATGATAACCTTATCAAGGTATAAAGCAAAAAGGGAGAGGATTATGACGTCACTTCCGCCGTAAAGGGAACCTGGCATACTACTAACAAGCATCAGCCTCGATTGTTCAGTGGGTCTTTAGTGGTATCAGGGCTCGAACCCATGACTCGACATAAAAGCCTTTTAACACCGACATAGAAACCTTTGACCCTTAACTTCAAAAGGAAATTATTGATTTGCAGTGTAGCGATATTTTTAAAGAAAAAATATTTAAACACTCACCATTGCTGGAATTTTAAAAGAGTCTTCCACTCAGACGATATCATCAATTGCATAAATTTGATCGTGACTTTTTTTTACTCCAAAATCAAAATTTACAAAAATTATTTTCGGAACCATATTAACTGGTGAGTATTTGAAGTCGCTGCTGATATTATTCTTAAGGATTTGATCCACAACCGAAAACTATCGTCAGAGGAAAGTTACAAATACGAAAAGCTCATCAATCATAACTATAATTTTATAAGGAAATTGCCTATGTCTCGGTCATTTAGTGTAAGTTTTAAGAATAAATCTGAAATCATTAATCATAGTTAAAAGTTCGATTTCATTCTGTGTTTATTATTTTATCTGCATGATTTACTTCTATTGTAAATTTTACAATGTAAATAAATCATAGTTTACAGCCCGGAAGTTTAAGACTTGGCTATCACGCCCTGCAGTTTATATTGATTAAATTACAAATTTTGTTTTTGCAATGTAATCGATATAAACTGCCAGGATTGCTGGTGCTCAAGGGCTAGTGTTGATCTGCGGGTCGTAATTTGTAGGACCTTGCTGGCATATCTAGAACGCTTTGGGGATGGAGTAATTGCACTTTCTCGTCTTTCATTTCCCAAAATTCTTGTGGGTGTGATAACAGCGCTGTTGAAAGAATGGGACCGAATTGGCAGAGGAAATCATAAATTGCCTAATTTCCAGTATGAATTAAATATGTAAAACTGTGTAACAGGAAACCATATTTCCTCTCATCTAATTTTGTCTTCGTTATTGGGAACATATTTTAAGTCTACCGGCTCCAATGAATCTTTTGCACGATTACGTTTGTGTACAACAAAGGTTTTTTTTTTTTTTTTGTGTATAACATCAACTTGTGTAATAAACTTAATATTAATAAAATCTGACCAGTAGCTCTTGAAGTAATTAACCAAAAATTAAATTTCTTTTAATTTTGAATACCAGTATAAAATGACTAAGGCTCGATTACAAATTTTGTAATAAGATAAAACTTACATAAACTTATTATAAGAAATTCTATTTATAAAATATTCTAAGTTATAAAATATTTTAATTTATAACTTAAAATATTATATCAAAAAGTATTTTAAGTTATGAATTCTCATAACAAGTTTAAGACAATCTTCTTCGTCGTAGATAATTTTCTAAGAGAAAAAAAAAATTGCAAATATATTCTTTTGTGCTTGTAATAAGGTCTTTTATTTTCTATTAAATGATTGTTATTAAAGGTTGTCATTTGCTACTATAAGAAAAGTAATATATATTTATATTCAAAAATTTCATGTGATGCAATTCTTCTTTAAAATAAAATTTCACACTTAACAATAAAAATCCCTTGTAATTTTTTTCAATTTATTTTGGTAAAACATTAACAGAAAGAGGAATTGGTTATGGAAGTAAAAAGTCTTAAGTGTTCGTCAATTCACGTGCTATGTTCAGAAAATAAAAGCAAAGGATTAAATATATGTAGAGCTAATATTTTCTCAATTTTGTTTTACGAATTTTATTTTATAAATTACTTCAATAAAAACAACGCTAATCTGTCTTTTAACTGTTCATTTAACATACGATTTCAGCTGCTCAATATTTAAATGACTAAATTTTAAAAGAATGATAAAATAAATATGGTGATAGAACTTTTTAAAGCAACCCAGAGAAGTTTTCTTTCATAGCCTAAAATTTAAGAAAGGTTTCTTGATAGTTAAAACTTTTTATTTTAATTTTTCGGGAGGTCACTGTAAATGTCACTGTAAAGGTTTAGTAAAGGATGTTATTCTAATCTTATTTTTTTTATTTCTATTTAAATTCTAATTATTTAAACAACAGTTTTTAACGAAGCTATAGAAAAATAATTCTTGGAATACAGTTATTTTTTCTGCAATCGTTTGAAAAAATTTTGTGCAGTAGTCCGTACAATAAACAGCCACCATTTTCGAAAAAAATATTAAAGATAAATCCATATGTAAGAAATATTCATGCTTCCTGTTTACAGATTGTTTTTCTTTCTTTCGAAAATAATTATGTTTGTCTTTTAGTTAAACTGAATCGGTGGGGAAAAAAATGAACATTCCAAAAATATATAGAATTTATTTAATCCTGTAATAAGATGCAAAAAATAAACAAACTTTGAACTCGCAAAACTAACATTTAATTGTTATCTTAATAATTGAAATAAAAAAAATTATTTTCTAGTTGTTATTTTTAAAGGAAAAAAAAACATTACTTTTGTTTCACAGCAACAATAATAAATAAAAATAAAGGCAAACCTTAAAAAAAGAGAATGGAATAAATTAAATAAGAATTATTGTCATTTTAAAATTTTCTAATAAATAATTTTGCTAAATGCTGATATAAAATTAAATATGCTAATATGCTGATAAATATAAATTTTGAGATTTGATAACTCTTGTATAAAAATATTACAAATAAACCTTACATTTTTTTTGTTCATTTTTATTTAATATCTGTTTATAAAAGATAGGCCCCACAATTTGTGTTATTTATTAAATTTA
>BMAW01012672.1:357-15452 GCA_019974015.1 Nephila pilipes | reverse complement strand
GACCCACTGGACCAGGGTTCGAAACAACGCTGCGGCACTCAAGGTCATCAACTCTCTCTCCCCCTCTTCGGGGTCATTTCAAAGCAAACTCATAATGATGTTGAAAAGTTACTATTGTTTTTAAACCACATAATATATATATAACACATCGATCAATAACTCCCGAGTCTAACATTGAAAACAACATTTTTTTGCAAATTTTTTTTTTATTCATCAACATAACACCTTTTGTTAATCACCTTTTAGGGTGATACAATCGTTCCAACGCTTTTCCAAATCTTTTTTTTTGTTTCCCCCCCCCCCAATTTTTTTTTTCTTTTTCTTTTTTTTCCGCAAGAAATCTTTTTTGTTGCGAGTAAATAGCGATAAACAGCTTTCTGAATCATCGACTCGTTGCTGTTTTTGTTCCATCGAAAGCAATCGCGGCACCCACTTGGAAAAAACCTTTTTCACTTCACTTCAAAAAACCTTTTTCCTGGTCCGATCGACTTAAAATTTTGACACGTTTCAAGCAAAGGTTAGTACTCTAGGAAGACCTGGTTACTGGTTTACTACGAGCGCCATCTCTGGGTTAGTCTCGGGAGTTATTGATCGATGTGTTATATATATATATATATATATATATATATACAGTGAAAATTTATGAAAGAATAATTTAAAAAGACAAAAATCCAGAAAGAAATGTAAAAATAAATGAAAATATGGAACCCGGCAAGTCAAAAAACAATTTCGGGCTGAGGACCGAATAAGCTCCCCCCTCCCCCTTCTGGACGTGACTAAAACGAGATAGGGATGGAATAAAAAAAAAACCAAGATAGAAAGTTATAAAATTAGAGTTTCTACTCGAATCTTTCCGCTCTCACTAGACTAGAGAGAGTTGAAGTAGTAGTGTGACACTTTTTTTTGAAAAAAAAATTACCATTTCAACCCTCTTGAAAAATAGACACACACTACAATCAATAAAGTGTTACTAAAAGAAGGGGGGAAGTAATGACCCCCGGTGAATTGACACACACACACATACACTCTCTCGAATAATCCAATGAATCTCCCTTTCAAATTGAAGTCCCTATTCAAAGTTCTATTCTCATGAAGGCCTTTTATGAAATTTGAATAGGATAACAAGAAAAAAGTTCGAAACTGTGTGAATTCCACATAAATGAATTTCTTCCAAAAATCCTAAATCCATCCGAAAGAAGGAGGGTGACGCAAGCCCGGGATATCCACACCTACTCGAGATGACGAGGAAATAATAAGAATTAGAATATCTACTCGACTCCTTCCACTCCTCACTCGCCTGGACCAGACCATATACAGAGTTGAAGAAGTGAGACTCTTTTTTTAAAAAAAATAATACCATTTCCTCTTAAAAACACACTTCTATAAATAGAGTGTTCTTAAAAGAGACTCACTCCGAATGACTTCCATGTTCACTCAATCACTCTCTCCAAATGACTTCCATATCAGATCTGCTGGATAAAAAAAAAGACAGAGTTTTCAAATAAGTTATGATTAAATAAAAACTTATTATTATAAAAGGATTTCATTCCATAACAGGAAGTGATTAGAGTGGAGTTTCTTTTCACGGTTCTTCCTCACATTGAACTACAATGTCAAAGCAAAATGGAGTGCGGTGGCGCAAGGCCGGGATTCCCACACCGTTGAGAAATAACACTCGAGGAATAGAATGCCATTTAAATTCAAATCAGACATCAGCCAGTGGCTCCTCCGAGTGCAAAAGATCGATTTAATTACAAAAAAAAAAAAAAAAAAAAATCGCGAGTCGAATTCTGAGCATCGCGTATTTCGCTTTCGGTTGCGATTCTGTTCATATTTCTTATACTATCCGGTCCCGACCGGATTCCAAGACATAAGCAGAAAGATTGGGTCCAAACAATGCCTTGCGTGTTAAGATGGGACTGTAATTTCTCCAGGTAGAGTCTTTGGAGTCCGGCACGGCGGATTTCGGTCGGTCGTTGAACCGGTTTTTGGAGTGACTCGCGCTCCCGGGAGCGGGAAAAATACTATATATGCATTTAAAATATTTTTCTCGATAACACGATGTTCACAATTCTCCCCCTTTTCCGAAAAGATAGCAAGATATTGATCCGACTCGAATCGAAGGAGTTATTCCGGATCTACCAGACGCAATTTTATTGGAGCCGAACCTAAATCGAATTTCTCGTTCCTTACAATCCTGTGAATATCTCTTGTAATATCCATCCCCAACCATATTCCCAGATATGAGCAGAACGATTAGGTTCAGAAGCAGCCGTCCGTAGCTCGCGTGTTAAGATCGGACCGGAAGTTTACGAAATAGCGTCGTTTCCGTTTTGATGGGGGAGGGGGAAACGAAACGACGAGATTCGGATTTCGCATTTCTGTGCATTTCAGTTTCTATTATTTACAAAATCAGTTCCAAAAACGGATCTGAAGGTCCGGAGAGGAAGAGAATCCGCCCTTGGCTCACGTGTTAGGATCTGAATTTAATTTATCGGAATATCGTACACTTTCCGTTTTTTTTTTTTTTTTTTAAAGTCTCGAAACAGCCATTTTTTGAGGTCTGTAGGAATAGAAGTAGAGAAAAGCGGCTTTTTTTTTATTTCGACACGCCGCACCAGAAGCGAAGGTAGGGCGAGACTGGGGATTCGTTCGTGCACTGCGCGGAACGACTTCCACACTACGATACTGTGAAAACGGAAACGCTTCCTGTTTCTTGAGCAGAAACTGACCTTCCCTTTCCAGAAAGCCAAAGATTCTTTTCCGGTTTCTTTCCTTTAAATTATTTAAAAAATTACCAGCCTGCAAGCTTAGTTATTTTTTTTTTTAATTGGCACAGAAATCTATTTTATTTAGGGACCTGAATTTCGAAATTCGCTTGCTCCTTCAAAAACCTTATATATTCTTGTAGAGCCAATAGAAAGAAAAAATAAAAAAGAAATCTATACATAATTTTTTTTGTTAATTGACGTGGGAAAGTAAATTTTGCCCCAAAAAAAAGAGAAATTTTCAATTTCCTTCCATTTGTGAAAAAACAAAGTGAAATTATTTTTTATGTGAAATTTCACTTCCTCTTAGAAAACGCTCTTCAAAACACCTCTTAAAAACAAAACTGCACCGATTCCTATTATAAATATATATTAACTAGTCTGCATTCCAAATTTCAATGAAATCTCAACATATTTTATTTGTTAAATTCACACCGGAAGTGATTTGAAACTTTTTCCATGGAAAATCTGAAATTTTTACTAAGAAAACACTCTTTAAAACACATTTTTTTTAAAAAAAATAAACGAATTTTTAATATAAATGTATTAACGATTCAGCGTACCGAATTTCTTTGAAATTCGAATAAATTTTCCATTTTTGTTCCAAACTCCACTTTGAAAAAATTAACCTTTTTTTAAAATTCCAAAATTTAAAAAAAAAAAAAAAAAATCTGCATTTTCTCTCGGATATTCCGAAAGATAATGGAAGGAGAGGGCTACTGTAAAAAAGAAACGAAATCGAACCGTCTTTAGGGTGTCGGGAGAAGACTTTTTCCGTTTTCGGGAAAAAGTCGTTTTTCCCGGAAATATTGAAAAAAAGTCAAAAAACCGTCCGAAAGGTGAAAACGAATTCTCTACGTTTCCCTAAGTCCCGAGACCGTTTCCTTCCTTTTTCTCTGGAGAATGCACACTTCGTAAAAACGACCTCCGATTTTTTTTTTCTCAAACACTAATCCCGCCGTTAGGCTTAGGGACATGCCGCAGGAGTGTTCCGCGTGGTGAGCGACGCTTTCCGTCGTGTCTGAGAGGATCGAGTTCGTTAGGCTTAGGTAGCGTTTCTCAATTGGTACAATCCCAGTAACCGGCGTTAGGCTTAGTGTGATGCGGAAATAGGTCTCGGCGTGGAGAGCGACGCGTTCCGTCGAGTCCTTGAGATTTCCGGCCACCAGGGATAGGCTTAGAGAGATCCGTAAAAATTGCTCCGCGTCAGATCGACGCTCTCCGTCACTCCCCGAGGTTCGCGCGCGTTAGGCTTCGAGTTCCGATCACCGGGGATAGGCTTACCAAGATGCCGTAGAAATTGCTGCGCGTGGTCAGCAACGCTTTCCGTCGACTCCCCGAGATTCGTGCGCGTTTCGCTCACTGGCGTTAGGTTTAGTGCGATGCGGTAGGAAGTTTTTCGCTTGAGAGCAACGCTCTCCGTCGACTCCCAGATTTTCGCGTGCGTTAGGTTTAAGTTTCGGTCACCGGGGATAGGCTTATCTAGATGCCGCAGATATTTCTCCGCGTCGATAGCAACGTTCTCCGTCAACTCCCCGAGATTCGCGCGCGTTAGGCTTAAGTTTCGGTCACTGGGGATAGGCTAAGTGCGAGGCGGCAGGAAGTGTTCCGAGTGGAGAGCGAAGCTTTGCGTCGATGCTCTATCAGGCTCGCTAGTTGTTAGGATCGGCTGCGTTTTTTAAAAGAAACGCCTATTATGTACTGAAAATGGAATAAAAACCGAAGAAGGCTCCTTCCTAAATCTTTCTACGGAATTTCGAAAAATTCGGATGATGTTTACACTTTTTTTTGACACTTTGAAAATCTCAATCCCGGAAAAATGGCCAGAAATTCTAACGGTCTCTGTGTTAAAAACGTAAAGTGCAGCTTTTCTCTCGACAAACTTTACGAATTTTGAAAGAAAATTCGATAAACTATTATTATTTACAGCTTTGATTCGATTGGAAATTCATTTACTCCCTTCCAATAGAGGAGAACGTGGACTTTTTTTTCAACCGGAAAAGATCAAAATTTGACTTCCTACGAAAATAAACGTATTAAATCGCTAATCTTCCGATTAAACTGTATCGACACCCGAAGGTGATACACTCAAGCTTTCCCGTGTCGAATTTCGTAGAAATCTATACTTATTTACTGTTTCGAAATCGCACCGAAAGTTGGTAGTTCGCCCGAAATCGAGAAAATGTGACTGTCACTCCGTTTGGATAAAAACAAAGTAAAACGCTTTTTTAAAACAAATCGTGCACGGATTCCCGAAGACGACTCCTTCATTAATAATATTTGAGAGTTTCGTAGAAATGGCACGGTTATTATTGAAAAAACTCCGCCCTCGAACCGGAATTTTTCTTTAAAATCACCAAAAATCCTGATTTTTCTTAGACTCGAATTTCAGAAAAGGACTTTTCCCACTCGAATCTTACGAATTCCGAAGGAACTTTCAAAAACGAGTGCTTCTCTTGAATTTCAAAGAAATCCGATCATATTTAGTAATTCAAAATCACGGAGGAAGTTTCGTTTCTTAAATTTTCTGCCAAAAAAGGCTCTGTCACATTTTTCGAAAAAAAATTCCACCAGACGTCAAGCTCCCGATTAAACCTGACAAATCCTTAAAGTACATTCCACGACGAATCTTCGTATCGAATTCGGAAGAATTCCGAACGTATTTACGTTTTGAAAATTCGACCGGAAGTCGAAATTTAGCTTTTCTTCGAGAAAATGGGAAACTTCACTCTCGTCGAGGAAACCCTTATTAAAACGCATTTTAGGAACTAAAACTGCACGAATTCCTCGAGAGAATACACGAATGAATCTTCATACTGAATGTGAAAGGAATCGGAAAGCATTTGGTGTGTTAAATCAACTCGGGATTTCAAAGGATCACTTTTTCCGTGGAAAATCTGAAATTTCACTCCGTCCTTGAAAACGCTTTTTAAAACACATTTTAAACAATGAAACTGCATGAATTAATAATTTAAATACATCGACGAGTCTGCATTCCGAATTGCATTGAAATCTAAACATATTTTGTTTCTTGAATTCACACCGGAAGTGACTTGACACTTTTTTATTGAAACATTTGAAATTTCACTCCGTCCGAGAAACCACTCTTTAAATTACATTTTAAAACTAAAACTGCACGAATTCTTAATATAGATGTATTAACGAGTCTTTATAATGAATTTTAAAAGAATTTCAGACGTATTCTCATTTTTTATTCTACTCTCGAATTTGAACCGGAAACGGACATAAACTGGATTTTTCATTAAAATACAATTTTAATTTTGATTTCTTACCATTCCGATCGTTTTATATTTGGATCAGATTATTTTGTGAAAGTTTCGTAGGAATCCCAAGGTATTTTCTGCACTGTGTCTCGCGTCTTCCACACCGCACCACGTGGATATGGCAACGAGGTCAGTTTCTGAAGCAGGAACTCTCTCTCCCTTTTTAGTACGTCGAAGATCCTTTTATGGTTCGTTTCCCTGTTGATTATTAAAAAAAATAACCAGTCTAAAATTTATTATTATTATTTTTTTTAATATTCAGGAATTCAATTTTATTTCAGGGCCAAAATTCCTTAAATTCCGCGCTCCTGGAAAAACCTTATATATTCTTGTAGAGCGACTAGAAACGTAACCTCTTGTCTAATTCGAAAGAATTCTATTGGTAATTAATTAGTTAATTTAGCTACGGAATTCGAATTTTTCATTTTTTTTAATTAAAAAAGAACTCTAACTTTGAAAACAAAAGGGGTGGAAAAGCTCTGCTCCTAAAAATTCTCTCTCTACTTAGAAAGAAGCCCTCATGAAGAATAAATAAAAAATATCAAATAAAAAAGAAAAGTAAATATATTTTGTTTGTTAAATTGACGTGTGAATTTAAAGTTTAGCCACACACACACCCGAAAAAAAAAGGAATTTTCATTTCCCTTCAATTTGAAAAAGAACTAAGTGTAACGCTCTTTTCAGTAAAAAACTACACGTAATCATATGGTAGACAAACATACCGATTCTAGTATGGAGTTGGAAAGAAATCGGACTGCAATTATTAAAAAAAAAATACAAGGCTGCAATTGGAAGTGCTTTTTTAAAGGGGCACAGAATTCTATGTTTTTTTCACGACCAACATTCCTAAATTCCCCTTCTCCTTCGCAAATCTTATATATTCTTGAAGAGCGACTCGAAGCGAGGTTCTTTGCCGAATTTGTAAGAAATAATTACGTATTTACATATTTAATTTCAATATTACTTTTTGAATTTCAGGATATATGGATAGTGTAGCACTCCTTGGAATGGGCTTTTTATTACTATTATTATTATTATTATTATATTTGTTATTAGAACTACTGGGGATTGATTCTAATTTTATAACTGTTACCTTCCTGTCAAGGGAATAACAGTAGTCCCACTTTTCACCAAGGTGGGTATCCCGGGCTAACGTCACCTGTTTTCATTTTTAAAAGAGAGCCTCGTTATGACTTGTCCTTTGAGAAGCAAGCAAAAGGAAAGTTCCACTTTGAACTGTGAGGAAGTGTTTTTTTTTAATTGTCACAGGAATGAATAGAATTGTCATAGGAATTAATAGATTTTAATTCGAAATACTCTTAAAATTTTAATTAAAAAAAATGACTCACTCACTCTATCTAGTGGGATGGATGAGTCGAGGAAAGTCCATACACAGAGAAATTCATTTTCTACTTTTTTTTAGATAAAATATTCTTGTAAAAGTGTTTGAAAAGAAATTACTCGTGATGAAATATTCTTGTTATACTTCTTACTTTGTTTTTAGAACCGATCTATGATTATAATTCTAATTTCTGTTATAGGGAATCATAGTGTTTCACATGGGTGGGTATCCCATGCTTGCGTCACCCACACCCTTTCGAAAAGAGTTTTTATCACTCGAACACATCATGTAGGCCTTCAAAAAAAGATTCTTTAATTTTCAGGTTTTTTTTTTAAAAAAAAAAAAAAAAAAAAAAAAAAAAAGATTTCTTTAGGATATTTGGAAGAAATTTCGAAGGAGAACTTCCATGAGAACTGCAATCCGAGAAGTGCACTATTTCACAGGTTAAGGGTAAGTATCTCGCGCCACCCCACTTTAGGATTGTCTCCTTTTTTTTTTAAAAAGAAGTCTTTTATTTTAAAAAAAAATAATAACGCTACATTTTTGTTATTTATTAACTCGAAACAGAATTCTTTATATTAAAATATTAAAACTTCATAATAGACTCCCTTCCAATGAAAAATTCTAGGGAATCCTCTGGAATCGACGCCTTTTTACTTGTGCAAAGGAACCCGTGGCGATGTCCAGTGACGAGGACTTCACCCGAGCTTCCACCACCTATTTATCGATGTGTCTTTCTGATTTGTAGGAATTTCCCGTGAAATTTCAGGGGAAAAAAAGGACAGTGTTGTCAGGTTCTAGTGACGAGGACGTTACCCGAGATGACACCCCTTCTTCTTCTACCCAAGTATTTAATCGACTAATATAATCGAATAATTTATGAAAATTTCACAAAGGAATAAACCGGTCATCAAAAGTCTTTCCTGATGTTCTCGTAGAAATCCGTGGTGAGGACAGCACCTACCGAGCAATATATGTATATATATATATATATATATATATATAAGAAATATAGTTCGAAATATTAAAGCAAACGATATTTGTTTTGAACCCCAATTTGTAAAATACGTAGCCAGTATATAAAAGGAACTTTTATAGTCCTCATATCTGTTATAATTTTTGAGAATATACAATTCCCATTTTTGTGGTTTGAATACTTGGAATGTTTCGATAATTATACCATAAATCTATTACAAACATACTCATTTCAGAATGAGTACGTCTGGGTATTCATTTTTGAGTATTTCTTTTTTTTTTTTCCGTATAGTTTTCCAGAGTGGGTGGCTAACAGTTTCCAAAGAAGGAGAGCAGTAGTTTGGAAAAAGAAACAATCGTTAGGTTTTTCGAATTCAATTTCTGGATAGATGGATAGTGTGGTTCTCCTTGGAAATCTTTTTTTATTATTATTATTAGTATTTAATTTTTTTAGAACCACTGTATACTCTAAATTTCTGTATATTCTAATTATAATCTAATCTAATCTAATAGTAATGTTATTTTTCACCCGTGTGGGTATCCCGGGCTGGCGTCAGCCGTTTACACTTTCGATTGTACAATTTTCGAATAGTCTTTTTTCTTAAGAATACCAAAGCATAGTTTTTTTTTTTTTAAAAAAAAAGTGTCAGAATACTTTTCTCTCTCTCTCAATTGTTTTGAGAAGTAGTTGGAGCTGAAATGGAGCTCATTACAATTTTCTTTATCGTGATGGTTATTATTTGTAAGATTTTTTTCCCTTCTCATTCACTGCCTTAGAAACCTTTGCCTTAGTTTCGGACCACGCCTGACTGGAGGGCCTAAAAAAAGGTAGCGAATTTTTTTTATTATTATAATTATTATTATTACTTTGTTTAATAAGATTCTATTCTGACCGAGTGCATTTTGTTACCTTTCCATCATTTCCTCACTTAAGGGTGTATCCTGGGGTCACATCACCCCACTTTAGGATCGTCTCCTTGTTTTAAGAACACTTCATTTTTGTCACTCATTATCAAGATGTTTTTGCTTTGATAAATGAATTCTGTAAGGAAATCCGATGTGTCCAGTGACGAGGAAGTCACACGAGCTGGCACCCCTGCTTCCCTCCTTCTCCTACGGAGTATGACATAATAATACCGTGGAAAAATTCCCACGGTCACTTAAGGCTCCCGTCAACACGCCACCACGAATTTCCCCACCTAATGTTAATCCTATGGAGTTACGTACTTAAAGTCTCACATCTAGAATATTTATTTTAACTGCATGGAATAAAGTGTATTTTAAATAGCATTAAAAAAGGAAGGCTTCTGTGGGGTTACTTTTTTTTCCTGATTTTTGCAAGTATTTTTAAATTGTTATTAAAGATCTGAAAACTCGAATCAGGGGCACTACATTGATCATAAAAATACTTTGAAAAATCGGGAAAAAAAGTAATTCCACAGAATCCTTCCTTTTTTTTATGCTCTTTCAAATGCATATTTTTTTTAAAAAATTAATTTATTTTGCTGCTTGTAATTTGTTGAATGAGCAAACTAAGCATGGAAAGAGGGAAAAGCAATATTAAAAGTCCCGCATGGTATATACATGGTAAAGACAGGTCGTCAAAAGATTTATGATCCTTTCCGGTGAAGTCGGCCAATTTCTAGGAATTTTGTTGGGGATCTGGGAATTCCTCTTTTGAAGCTTTACTTACAGTTGCGTGTTATCCGTTGAAAGTTTGTCTAGCTTGCTATACAGATATCTATGTGGTATTTCACAGTGTTTAAAAAGGAAGCTTCATACACGATTTCTTAAAAAAAAAAATCCTTCGTTTTTTATGCTGTTTTTACTGAGTATTAAAAAAAAATACACAATCCAAATTACTTTATTAATTATTAAAATGAACAATAGATAGTTTAGATACGTTTTGAATATACCAGGGGAGATATTGTAAATCTGCTGTGCAACATTCTTTGTTTGTACCTCCAGAATTGAAATTCACGTTTTTTTTCACAGTATTTAGTTATTTGTGGATTCGAACATTTGCTATTATAAAACTTGTGTTGCAGACATATATTACAATTATTAAATAATATGAATAACCGTGAAAGCAGCAAGACAAGATTATATTCTTCAGCATACCGAAGAAAGAATAAAGGACAGAAATTCTCCGAATGGAAAGAAAAGTAAGTAACTCTTTTCTAAAATTTTATTTACTTTTCTTAGAAATTTTATTGTGGCGGTGGTATTCTAGTGGTCATGGTCGAGGATCTGGGACTATCGTAGAGTCGTGGATTTGAGCTTTGCTGCCCCAAAGACCCGCCCCTCGTCTCTTGACCGAGGTTCAAAATTACGAGGTCCGTCGCCAATAGCCCTCGTGTTGCTTCTGTGTGACGTTGATAAAACCAAACCCACCGTGCAGCCGGGGCAGATGCATGTTAAATCTGTCGAGGCTGAAAGTCCTTCCAGGGCATGGTGTGAAAGTTAAGAGAGAGAGGTGCCAACTCAGGTGTTGCCCTCGTCACTTGACCGTCGCTCAAAATTTCTTAGGTTCGTGCCAATAGCCCTCGTGTTGCATCAAGTGTGACGTCAATAAAACCAAACCAAACTAGAAATTTCATTATGAAGAGGGAATTTCGTTTGCCTCTGATATCATGTTATTCCCTTGCTTTCACGAGGCAGGTAGACCACAGTTTCCGAGAGGTCCTAATGGTAAGCTCAAGGCCAACGTGATTCCGTTGCGTCGAGGGTTCGAGTCCTGATTTCTCTGTGGATACATAGTAGAAAGGAGCTGTATATGTTAAATGTGTCGAGATTCCGAGTCCTCCCCATGGTGTAGTGTGAAAGTTTGGAGGAGGAGGTGCCAGGTTAGGGTGTCACTCTCGTCACTTCACTTAAGTTCAAAATTATTAAGCTTGTCACTGATAGCCCTCCTTTGGCTTCTCAATGCAATGTTAATAAACAAGTAATTAACAAAAAGCAATCGATTTTTTGAACTTAACTTTTGTTTCCTACACTGATAATTTGACATAATTGTAGAAAGAATGCTTTATTTCTTCCATGAAATCAATAATAATATTTCGTCTTTACCTTTGTGCTTACATTTCATGTAGTTTATTCCTGAGATTAAAATTTAATAAGCAATGAGTTTCTTCTATTTTTTTTCTGGCAAAATTCTAAAAGAAAGTGCTATGAAGAATGAACACCTATAAGTACGATCTCCTATTCAAAAACATGCACCTCTAGTACCTCAAACACTGAGACAATAATAGAACACTCACTGAGCGGAAGAAGAATTGTGAAGCGGAAGAAGTTCGAATAACCACGGTCCTTTTCAATGTTCATTTTCGAACATGAAAATAATGTTTGAAGTTAGGAAAGGTTTAAGCTCAGACATAAAAATGTGAAATGTGCCACTCTCAAGGAACATTATGGACTGAAGACCCGGAATGAAAGAAAATGCCCGTAAATACTACTGCTGTTTCAGGTATAATGAAAATTGGTGTGGGGGGGGGGGCCAATTTAGAAGAATTTCTGTCTACGTTAGATATCCCTCCTCTTAACTCAAGTACGTACCAGAAAGAACACGATAACATTGCTACAGCTTGGGAGAAAGTTGCTGAAAATGAAATGTACTGTGCAGCAATGGAAGAAAAACATTTAGCAGTTCAGGCTGGAGAAGTTGGAGGAGATGGAATTCCTATGCTGACAGTCGTTGTGGATAGTTGCTGGGCCAAGAGATCATATAGAACCAACTACTCATCTCTATCCGGAGCGGTAAGTTTTGTTTAATATATTTCGTATATTTCTATTGATTAAGCCTTTTTTTTTTTGCAAATTGTAGAAATTGAAAAGTTTTTAACTCTTTATTGCACATGTAATCGAATAGACACAACTGAATTAAGTTCATGTTTAAAAATATTTTTATGAATGGTTTTGCTTTTGCTAACTGAACTAATTTATTATTAACTTATGTAATATCCAAAATAAATTTGATAGTTATTAAATGTTTCTTTTATAATTTCAGGCAGAAATAGTGGGATTTCTGACAAAGAAGGTTTAATACATGGCTGTACGAAACCGATATTGCATGGTCTCTCCAGAGCTGCAGCTGTAAACAAATTACCTGGCAAACATTGCTGCAGTAAACATTTGCATGGCAGCTCTTCGAGTAAGGAGGCAAACATAATTCGAGAGGGATTCCAAAACAGTGTGGCTATGTATGGAGTAAAATATGCAAAAGTTATTGGAGATAGCAACGTTTACAAAACAATATTAGATTCCAGGCCCTACGATGAACTTCAGGTGTAAAAATTGGAGTGCCAGAATCACTTGTTCAGGAATTTGTGCCTGAAGTTATAGTTAGGGACAGCAAAGCTGGACCAATAACTTTGAGAAAGTGCTTAGGAAAAAACATTTTACGGTTGCGAAAATCTGTAATTTCAGCGACTACGCACCTAACAAAAATGATGTAAACTTTGATTGCTGTTCCATACTCCAAAAACACATTTTAAATGCTCCATACTAGGGTTTCTTTCCCGGGTTCTCGGGAAATCATAAGATTTCTGTACTTTTTCTATTCCCGGGAATTATACTTCGTTCCCGGGAATCGCAAGGAGCTTCAATTATCTACGAGGTAGCTATTTTTTACTTGACTGTGGATTTCAACCTCGGACATCGTTA
This sequence comes from Nephila pilipes, assembly GCA_019974015.1. Classification (NCBI taxonomy): domain Eukaryota; kingdom Metazoa; phylum Arthropoda; class Arachnida; order Araneae; family Nephilidae; genus Nephila; species Nephila pilipes. The sequence continues at coordinate 2,421 of BMAW01012672.1, read as the reverse complement.
GCTGACCCTACTGTGACAATTTGCGATCGTTCACCCCGAACTTCCTGGATGAAGGAATGTTCGTCACCCCAATTATGGGTCAGAGTGTAATATGAGAAAGAAAGATTTACGCTTACGCTGGATTGGTGAGATTTTTTCCAGCTAGCAGTGAGAAGAAATTTCTGTCCAGATAAATTCCTGTCTATCTGTGTATCGAGCTTCGTTAACAAGAAGTATCGGGTTTTTAAAAACAATCGCATTTCGTAGCCAACCAGCAAAATCTGATCGAATTTCCAAGATCTTGATTTATGAGGATAACGGATACTTGTGTTTATTAAGAGCTATTTAATTAAATCAGCAATTTGAAAAAGGGAACGAACCCTAAAATTCTTTGGGGGAGAATATTTTTATAAGGTATCTCGCAATATTTCTTATTTATTATTTTTCTAAACCTAACTTTCGTTTGAGATTCTTATATTATTATTTATTTATATTTATGTAACAATAATATGGCACTTCCATAAACAAGAAATCGGCTATACAAATAAAATATCTTAAATACAATAATTAATATTTTTAATGTTCTTAATCAGCACTTCAGCAGCAAATGAATTTTCAAGTATTTATTAATATTTATCTCCTAGTAGAAACATTACAGAAATAATTGATTCAGCTTTGAATAGTTAAATTTCAAAAGCATGTGAGCCAATAAAGGAACGTTAATTTTAGTAATTATTTTTCAAATGTGAATTTTTCTCTTGGCTCAGATCTATATTTGTAATAAATGAACCTTACAAAACTGCCACCAAATGGACGTCTTGCAAGACAGCAAGAACTCATCGATTCTCTTTGGAATTCGAAGTTTTACATTGAACGTCACAGGGCTTACATGAAAAATGATTGATTGGAAGGAATTTATGGTATTGAATCCTCAAGTAATACATAGCGCAAAAAACAAAACTGCGAAAGTACATTTAATTTAGTTTTATTTTTGCATTCTATTTTGCTTATTTTTAAAATGGGCCAGTCTGTATTTTATTAGAAAAATGTGTTTCTACATTGAATATTTTATTGTAGAGCGTAAGATGCTAATGTCATGTTTGCATTGCAATTTCTACCTAACCCTCAGTGTGGGAGTATTTTTTTCATCGTCAAGAAAATTAACATCATTCAGTAGTTACACGATTCTATTAAACTATTTTTCTGATCCAATCATGCGAAGATCTACTGCAACTTTCATGAAATCTATTCCGCACATTATGCTAATTATAAAAATTGTTTCTTCTCGGCCTTTTTTCTCAGAAAAAGAAATGTGCGGATTCGTTAGAGTTTGGGATATTTCCTGGTATGTCGTTCAATTTTTTTTTTGCCTACACTTGGAACGTATTACTTTAACCATCTCTAAGACTGTCCTAGACGAGTCCAAATTCTTCTTTCCTATAGGTTTCTCGGCCTCTTGGCTCAGATCTATATTTGTGGTATGAACTTTAAAAAACTGCCACAAAATGGACGTCTTGCAAGACAGCAAGAACTATCGATTCCCTTTGGAATTCGAAGTTTTGCATTGAAGGTCACCGGAATTACATGAAAAATGATTGATTGGAGGGAATTTATGGTATTAAATCCTTAAGTAATACATAGCGCAAAAAACAAAGTTGCGAAAGTACATTTCCATTAGTTTTTTTTTGTTGCATTCTATTTTGCTTATTTTTAAAATGGGCCAGTCTGTATTTCATTAGAAAAACGTGTTTCTACATTGAATTTTTTATTGTAGAGCGTAAGATGCTCATGTCATGTGTACATTGCAATTTCTACCTAATCCTCAGAGTGGGAGTATTTTTTTCATCGTCAAGAAAATTAACATCATTCTTTAGTTACACGATTCTATTAAACTATTTTTCTGATCCAATCATGCGAAGATCTACTGCAACTTGCATGAAATCTATTCCGCACATTATGCTAATCATAAAAATTGTTTCTTCTTGGCCTTTTTTCTGAGAAAAAGAAATGTGCGGATTCGTTAGAGTTTGGGATATTTCCTGGTATGTCGTTCAATTTTTTTTTTTACCTACACTTGGAACGTAT
>BMAW01012671.1:0-13748 GCA_019974015.1 Nephila pilipes | reverse complement strand
TCCTGAGGCCCCTGCTAAAATCACTACGCATCGGGTCAATCGCCCTACCCTGAATAAGAAAACTACCATGAGCTATCCATTCAGTACAGTAGCAACCAATACTTAGAGTATCACTTAAAATTGCGTTGCCATAGTAACGGGAACGCCTCCCCTCCCTCTCCGTATTTATAGCTCTCTCTCGTGTGCAGTTGTGTGTATGATGAAGACAGCCCAGTGACGGTGTAGGGACAGGGAGGTGATTTCCCACGTGCCATCCAGTTCAAGGTCAACTTAAAATATAGTGTTTACACACAACCTTCTTCTGTCCTCTAGAGAGGGCGCTGCTCCCCTGGTCTTTTTTCATTGGTTGATGACGTCCCAGGCGTCTCTTCTCCCATTTTTATGATTATTTCTTGTCTTTTTCTTTTTATCGTTTCACGTCCCTTCGAGGTGAGTTGTCTCGGCAAGCTATTTCGAGACTTGTTCCCGAAATGGAGAGTGCGAAAAGGGTTGAGTAGTTTTATGGGGTAAACGGAAGGTTCGTAGAGTTCAGGTAGAATAAATAACGTGAAGAGTTAAAAACTGCTCTGCAAGATCGTTGTGGAGGGAAGAATTTTCTAAAAAAAAAAAAAAATTATTTGGGTTTTTTAAAATTTTTTTTTTAAAATAAATTAAACATCTTTGGGAAATACGTGGAAACAGACATTGCATTGTACTTTCACGCAAAAGTTTGTTATTCTGAGAAGCTAAGGATAAGTTGTTACATAAACTGACATGTGCAACCAATCACATACATGTGTAAAATAACATAAATTATAATTCAAAAGAAAGTTGATAAAAAAAATGAACAACATTTTTTTTTTTTAAAAGACAAAAAATGGAAAATATATTTAATGTTGTAACAGGCTTTAGATTGTTAAGCTGGGTTGCTCTAGAATTATATGCTTAGCAATCCCCATCAATAAAATATACCGTTAAAATAAGTTATAAAACCATTTTATATATATTTCAGTAATCATGGTCTTGAACTTTGCGATAATCGATGTTCCTTTAGAGTCGTGGATTCGAATCCTGGTTCCACTTAAAAAGTCTTCATAACGGTGAGGTGTAGAAGTTAGTAGAGTGAGGTACAAATTCAAGTGATGTCCTCATCTTGTTACCTCGATTCAAGATTTCGAAATCCATTGCCAGTAGCACTTTTGTTCGAACATTCGCGATATTGATTCGAACCAAACGAATGGCGTGGAGGTCGAATTATTACAGTCGGCGATATTTCTTTTCGAGTCGTGGGTTCGATGCCTCTAGATCTGTAGTGTAGCGGGGCTGATCTGTACTCCCCCGCCACTGAGTAGAAAACATCAGCCACCTGAAGTTTATCAGTGTCGCATTTATAGGTAACACGAGGGTTACTGGAGATGGATTTCGTAATTTTGAGTATCGGTCAAGCGACGAGAACTACGCCTACCAATAGGGAATTGAATGAAGTTAAATCCACACAACTCGTGGGGCAAACACTTGGCAATTCTACTGAGTACCGTCTTACCAGATTAAATTCGTTTGAATAAAGTTTTGATGAAGCGTGATACTAAAACAGATCGACCACCACGAGAAAAGCTTTGACTCCACCCACGTATCGTGGCCTCCGATTGTACTACTCTCTCATTTTCGGTAAGCATGCAATAATAACAAATCAGCTTAGTAGTTTGCCATATTGTACAATTAACCGTGTTTTTCTTCCTTACTATAATCTCATAAAGAAAAAGAAAAATTCCCTTTATTGTAATATGCTGTCGAGTGTTGAGTATAACACCTGAGCTCCAAACTTCCACACCACTGAATAAGAAGTGACATATTTGGTTATGCATGCCTTCGGAATGTCATTTACGTACAAGGAGAAGATTTTTGGACTTAAAATCGACCCCTGAAGAACGCCACTGAAAATTGGTCTGGGGGAGGATATTGCATTTTCAACTCGGACCCGGAAACTACGAGAGTTCAGGAACGAGTGAATAATTTTGATTAATTGGTCCGAAATACCAAGTTGCATCATCTTAGAAATGAGCCCATCGTGCCAAATTTTATCAAAAGCTTTGACAATATCGATAAAAAGCATACCCGTGGCTTTTTCATTGGAAAAGCCATTTTGGACCGTCTCAGTTATGACCCTGAGTAACTGAGTTACTGTAGAGCACTTTGGGACGAAGCCATGCTGCTCTGGAATAATAATATTCCTGGCTAAGCAGAATTGGTCCAGGCGATTCAGAATAACATATTCATATGCTTTGCTCAGTGAGCTGAGTAACGATACGGGGCGATAATTTTGACGATTTGTATCATCAGAATTCGGCGGCACGCTTCAGACTTTTCTTTGCCGTGGTTTTGGCGGGAGCCACGCCCTTCGCCTGAATTTTGGTGGGAATCACGCCCTTTGGTGTTATTTCCCTTTTCCCCCGGCTTTTTTCTTGGCCTTCTGGGTTTTCTTTTGGACTTTGTTTACGATCTTGTCCAGTACTTCAATATTTACTGGGAGTTTAAATATAGGCACTTGCAGCTTGGCCTTAATAGCTGTGAGCTGGGTGTAGACCACACCCAGTTCAGTATGCGCCTTCTTGAATTCTTCAGGGTTTTTATTTGAAGCAGAAGAAAGCCTTTTGACCCTGAGTGCATATGCATCTCTGAGCATCTTGATCTCTTCGTGGTGTTTTGTGAAGAATAATTCGGTGTCTTCCTGGGAAGCCTCCGTCGGCAGAGAATCAATCATAGACCCCACAGCAGTTGCGGCAGGATTCACCGAAGATTCGCCTTTTCTTCCACGGCATTTGCGGTCGAAGGAAGAGAAAAGGTGTTTGTCACTTGTGTCCATGTTCGATTCCGAGCACAATATGAGGATGGTAAACCGTATGACCCTCAGCACTGAAAAGCGCTCTAAGGGTCAGTATGCAAAAAGTAGAAATGTTCCGAAAATCTCTCGTTTGACGCCTAGTAACAGACTCGTCTGTTCCCTTCAACATCTATATTTACAGAAAATAATCTTTATATGGAATAAATAGAGTATGTGAGAGAGAGAGAGAGAGAGAGAGTCACACATATTTATAGCAGACAAACGCATCTACTCTGTGAACATTAGAAGTGTGTATAAAGTTTTTTACTGCATTTGTCATTTAGACAATAAATCAGCACCGTATACCATTTATTGCTCGTTATGAAAGGTGCAACCAAAATTCTGTGGCCTTGCACAGAATTATTGTAAAAAAAAGTCCTCTCTCTTTTTTTTTTTTTTATTAAATACGTTCACAGCTGTTAAAAACTTCAGTGAATAAAATAAATTTTCGAACCATTAGATGAAACTTATAATATGAGGAGTGGCTATTAAATAACGAGACTGAAGCTTTTACAGATGAAGTGCATATACGGCAAACGCCAGCGACTGACAGCTGTTTAGCGTGAAGCCTTCTCTTTCCAGTAAAGTGCCTCTCACTTCTTTAAAAAGAAATCCGTGTACTCGTAGACTTCGTTCGCATTAGAGTTATTTTTTGTTTGTTTGTTTCGCCGGAAAAATGATAAATGACCAACGAATTGTTGTGAAATTTGTCATGAAATTTGGAAAAACCGCTACTAAAATAATTTATCGAAAGAAGTGTATGGCAATGAATGTGTTTTTGAATGCAATGACACGTGCGCGTGTTTTTGAGTGGTTTACGCATTCGCAAGATGGCCGAGAAGACGTTGAAGATGATTCACGCACAGGTCACCCTTCCACGTCAAAAATGGATGACAATATCGAAAAAATCAGTAATCTGATTCGATCTGAACGTCGGTTAGACATTCGAGCGGTTGCTGAGACTGTAGGAACTGACAATCCTATGGCCAATTTTTCCTCCAAAACAATGCTCCGGCTCATTCCACATTGTCTGTCAAGAGGTTTCAAGCCAAGGACAGCATCCAAGTGTTAGACCATCCTAATTATTCACCATGCGATTTCTACTGTTTCTTAAGGTGAAATCTGCATTGAAAGGGACAAGATTTGAGTTCGTTAAAGCTGTGAAAGAGAAAGCGGCCCGCGTCCTGAAGGAGCTGACAGAAGACTTCCAGCACTGTTTCGAACAATGGAAGATTTCCATGGACCGTTGTAGGGATAGAGGAAGGATGTGCAATGAAGTTGATAATAAATAAATATGTATGAAATCTCTCTCTCAAAATAAAATGTTTTACAGCGTCAGTCTCGTAATTTATTAGCAACACCTCGTATGTTATGGAATTTTGCAGATCGTTTCTCAAACTTAAAAAAAAAATTCTTCGTGCGACCAATCCGGAGGTACGAGTTAAAGGGGTCCAACTTAACGTGGTTCTACTGTAACTGAATTTTGAGATTGTTGTAGATGACATTATTTCTGACGCAGCAGAAATAATTACATTAGATATCACTCGGAAAATTTTGTTTTGAAAAGAATTATTTGATTTTTTTAAAATTCATTTGGGATTGCAGCACCCCAGACAGGGACAGCACAAGTTTTAATTGTGCGATTGATTGATTGTTTTATTAACGTGGCACTTTGTAGCAACACGTGGACGGACTGACGATGGACCTCGTAATTTTGAATCTTCGTCAAGTGAAGAAGACGACTCCTGAATTGGCCTTTCCAGGATCCCACATTACGTCAACAGGAGGAGTTGAGACTTTGAGAATTTTAATATGCATCAGCTCCGCTACACGGCAGGTCTTCAGTGGCATCTGGGCTCGAACCTACGACACGACCAAAACAACGCCGGCCGCGAGTTCACGCCCACGCCCACTAGGCTACCGTGGGCATAGAGCTGTGCGAATAACTTGTTTATAAAGTAACACTTTATTGTAAAATTAAAAGAGGAAAGTTTCTATCTATTAGTAAAATACTAAGTAGGATTTGTAGTTTTTATATCTACTTAAAAGAGCTTATATATTAGTAATGGATCTCAAAAAATAAAAGGAAAACAAAATCATGAAGTTTCACAAATAAAACTCTAGAGAGTCTTTAAGTCTAAAAGTAAATAGCTATGTCAAAGTCTTTAGATAAAATGCAACAACTTTTGGTTAACATTTTTAAAACAACACTTATTTGCTCGGTAAGTAGTTTTAACGAACTCAGTTTGTTAGTACATTCTTGGGAAATACCGAGTTTTATCCTTAACCGGCTATTTCGTACATTCTTTAAGTTTAAGCTTAAAACTATTTCTTCTTGGTTTACTTTTCTCTTTTTCTTTGCATTTACATACACACCAAAGTAAGCAGATTAATGCAGTCTTCTGAAGTACGAAGACTAAAGAGTGAGGCGCCAGATATTTTATTTTTGTTTTTTCATTCTCAGGAAAATTTCCGCGGTGAATAATATATTCTACCATTCCCCCGCAAAAATTAAAAATAAAATTAATTAAAAGACCACAGTTTATTTTTTGGAGGGAAAAAGTTCTACGTATATTTTCTTATAATAATATGCGAAGATGGGTCCATTATAAACGAAATTTTTTTTAATAAAGGCAGATACGAGTAATGATATATTTTACCATGCCTATCAGGATAAGTTATTTAATGTTTAAATAACTCATTGGCCTCATTTTATTCTCATATGTTCATTTATTTATTCGCTACCAACTTTAAACACAGCGGTTCAAAGAGTGAATGGTGCACCAAAAGTGAAACTGCTTCATTAAAAGCAAAAACTCGGTTATCTGCAGGAAAAAAAAAATCACCTGCTACTGCTTATTCATTTTTTTTTGAGGATGTATTCACAGGGTATTGAGTTGATTTTTTTTTTATTAACGTCGCACTAGAAGCAACACGAGGTCTATTGGCGACGGATCTCGTAATTTTGAACCACGGTCAAGTGACAAGGACGACACCTGAGTTTGGAACCCCCTCTCCTACCATCCACAAAACGCCACGCCAACGGGAGGACTTTGGGCCCCGACAGATTTAACGTGCATCAATCCCGACTATACAGCGGGTCTTTAGCGGCTAAGGATCGAACCCGCGACTGAACGAAAACCGCCGGCCACGAATCCGAAGCCATGACCACTAGGCTACCGCGGCCCATTTCACAAGGTATTTGTGTAGATCAATATTCTTTTTCTTTTCTTTCATTTTGACCGAAGTACAATTAATGCAATATACTATAATCAACTTTTGCAATAGGTTTAAGTGTATATCTGTCTATTTCGATCCAGAGTTCACCTTTCCATAAAAAACAATGCGAGACCCCGATATTAATGGTGTAGCGCAAGAAAAATTAGAGAAATTTCATTTATCAAACTCGGACATTCTCCACAGAATCACAACTTAAAATGTTCGGACTTCAATATGGTTTTGACTCCTCAAAGAAGTGTCAGGAAAGGAAAGGTTTTCTTCGAATGAAGAAATAAAAGAATTTGCGGACAATTCACTTCGCACACATCCGATATTCAGGCGTATCATATAAAAATTTGAAAAAAAAAAAAAAAAAAACCGAGTACTTAGGAAAAATGTGTAGATATTAAAGGACATATAGCAAAATAACGTTATTCTAGTAAGTAGTATATTAGAAAATATCTATTTAAAAAAATTCGTTTTTATTTGATACGCCTCCGTATGTAACGTATATTGGTATTAAGTAATAACTATAAGCAATTAATGCAATATTACTACATAATTTATTTGTACACATATTTATTTGTCAATTATTTAAAATCATAATTTTATTTGTATATTTAATTTGCAAATAAATTGATTGGAAGTTAACTTCTTTTGCGTAGATTCATCATGAATTTAAGTATGTTTTAATATAAAGGCAAAAAAAATGTTTAAAATGTATAGAAGTGTGTAATTTTTTAATGAAAAAAATTCTATACAGAAATGAGTAAATACTTCGTAAAGAAGATCCCTGTATTTTTTCGAAATGGTAAAACACCTTTCTTTTAGGTGCCTTTATTGCAAACGAGTGCATCTATGTCGAACGAATGATAAACGAAATTTGATAGAGAAACGCAATTCACTTCAGGAGTTTTTCATTCCAAATAAGTTATGGAAAGTTGTTTCAGTGATTCTCTTTCTGACAAAAATAGGGACCAGACGATAGGAAAATGGGCCGTAAATAAGTTCTACAGGATTTCAATTAAGAATGAAATTTGAGGTGCTTTTCTAATTTCGTTTACAGTGAAAAATTCCAGATAAAAAACCGCTTCAATTGTCTATAGAAAACCACCAGAACAATTTTTTATGGACTTATCTAGAACAAGTTAAAACCAGCTTAAAATCTGAGAGAATTTGATTTCAAAAAGTAGACTTGCTTCATCTATTTCCCAGTTCAAAGAGCACATATATATATATATATAGAGAGAGAGAGAGAGAGAGAGAGAGAGAGAGTCCTAACTACAGAAATGGGGTACATGGCTCGTTTTAAAGATGTCTAGGGGTTTTCTGGATTCAATAACAAAGCGGATTTTTAGAAGATGACATTTAATTAAACCATATATTACTGTACAGTATTTACTAAGTTAAAATTGAATTATTGATTATACATATTAAAGAGCTGTAAGACCACACGTCTTTCTCTGTTGGTCGCCCTCTTTAATCTCGCTTGCGCTTTTAACCAAAAGAACAAGTGGCGCCATCTAGTGTTGGAAGACGTCTCAAAATGTACAAATCCTACAGCTATATATATATATATATAAAAGTAGACAATAAAATATGACTCTATTGAGCTCAACTACTATTTAATTAATATAAGAAGAGGATATGTACAATATTAATATCAATCATCAAAGTTAATATTATTAATGTTAACACAAAAATAAAGCGTCCGAAAATAAAGAGTCTTTCGCCACGGCTTCAGTGACTTCTAGGGCTCGTCTTTCGTTCTCCGCACCCGTCTGGCAGCTGCTTGCTTGCTTGCTTCCATCTGCAGATTGTGCTAGTGGGCCCTGAACGTCTATCGGACATCACTGACTCGTCCCGCCTGGATTCGGCTTGTCTTCCAGACGACATTGTAAAAATATGAAGAAACAAAACAACAAAAAATTGAAACATTACAAAATTCTGAAAAAAAAAAAAAAGAAACGTTTATGTTATAAGAGTTCAGGCAGCGTGCTGCATGGTTTTAGGAATTCAGCCCATGACGTCGTACAGTTGGGGTCCTTCATTGTTTCTGTCTTTGATAACGTCATGGGTGTTTTCTCCTTTTAGTCTAGTGATCCTGTAGGGTACTAGATACTTCGTCTTTAGATTCAAGTGTGGTTAGAACTGAGTTCTTTTGATGGCAACAAAAGAACTCAGATCAAGTTCTTCAACTCTATTGATTCCCGTCTTCTTAAGTTACACGTCTTCAGGTTTTCGTCTTGAATCTTGAAAATCTGCTGTTTCGTATGTTTTTCCAGTTCGTCTCTTTGAGCTTCAAAATTGGCTTGAAATTCAGCTTCGAGACCATCAGCATGAGGATCTAAATGCATCGTCACTTTATCAGTATCTTCAGGTTTTTCATGATCAGGCAACTTTACAATAACATTAAACTGTCGTCGAACATTTTGCACTTTAGAGCCAAGACAGGAGGATAATGTTCTCGAAGAATAATGCATTCAACTGTCACCATCACTTCCAAATCCTATTCTATTTCCTGTAAATACTGCTTAGCTTGTTCAAGGAAATCTTTATCATCATCATTTTCACTAGGGAAAACAATTTTAGCTCATGTCTTGTGAAGAACTTTTTTAATGCTAGCTACATTTTTACCAATCAAAAATTTATATTGTTCTGGATTTGCTTTAATTTCAGCTGTGTGCCCAGTAAGTTGTTTCTCGTCTGAAATTTTAAGAAGACGCTTCTTTGCTTTCATGACATCTTCTTTTCGTCCTCGAATTGCAATAACATCAGATTCTAATCCTTCAGCTCGTAGATCTATTTTGGTGTTTGTCGCAAGCATTGGTAGAAGAAGCTAAAGAGGAAATGGTACAATATACTTGGTACAGTTTACTTGGAATGAGGCTAGTGATGCAATCTCCTCAAGCAAGATAACATGACTCTAAGAGAGAAAGTAGTAATAATTTTAACGAGAGAAGATTCATAGGCATTAATTTGGATTGGTGATAAAAATACTAAAATTAAAGCGGTGATAACTTGGATTAATCACACACATACACACACACACACACACACACACACACACATATATATATATATATACAGGGTGCTTCAAAAAAATGTATACACACTTTGAACTTCCATAGAAAATTTATTTACCGTTCTACAAAGTTAAATTTCAGGAAAATAGAAAGCTGAAAGTCCAATGTAATTGAAACATAAATAACAAATGTTAATACTGTTCAAATTGGTGACCTGCAGCATCAATACAATTCTGAGTACGAGTCACCACAGATTCTGTACATCGTATCAAAACGTCCAATGAGATTTCTCTACACACTGCTTGAATCTCATTCCAAAGAATGTCTTGGTTACGTGGATTTGATTTGTTGCCTTGAAGATTTGTTAGGAGAGCGTTGAAACAGTTTTAAGACTGCCGTTGATGACTCATCACTTGTAGCTGTTCGAGGCCGACCTGAATGACCTTTATGCACATCACACACTGTTCCATGAACTTCGAATTTGTCTCGTATGCGTGTAATTGTTAATCTTGAAGGTGGTTCTGTATCATACTCCCTTCTCCACTGTCTTTGAACTTCATTTACATTCTCAAACTTCCAGTACCACTTAATAACCTGCTTACGTTCTTCAAAACTCAAACGTACGTCCCCCATGTTGATATTACAAATTCCAACTGATAATATAACATAGAGGGACGATTATGCTGGCACCTGGCGAAGAAATATAACATTAGCCTTGTAGAGCGAGAAAACTACAATAGTTTAAAGTGTGTATACATTTTTTTGAAGCACCCTGCATATATATATATATACACGAGTGTGGTTTTAAAAGTGTTTTTGACAACTGATGGCAGTGCTAAATCAAATTAGTGTTACTTCGTACGCTGCCTTCAGTTAAAAGGGGAAAACAAGTTTTTCCAGATTTAAAATCAGTTTACATATTGCTCTGCATCTGATGAAAAAATTAAAAAAAAAATTATTTACCAGCTAAATAAAAAAAAAACAATGCTTATGATGATACACACATATTTCTAAATTATTCTCTTAACTTATGTTTATGTAATTTATTGTAAAAAAAGATGTTATTTGAATTGCTTGGTTCAACGATCATTTGCAAGATCGAAATCTTCGGATGTAAGTATTATGCGAGTATAAGTAAGACATATTACATAAGTAACTTATTTTTTGCTTTTATAATAATAAAAAATTATATAAAAAGAATTTTATTCAGATATCCCTACATTTCTGGAGGCTAAATTACAAAAAAAGCCATTTTCAGAAGCAGAACGACATTTTATTATTATAATTTAATATCAACCGTTTAACTGGTTCTTTAGCAAATTCTATTTTTTGTGTGAAATAATCAAGTTTCCCGAAGTGACCGTTTGACCTGAAAGAAGGCAGAGTTAATGCTTCGCAGGCAAACATGATTGATTTAATTGACAAATAACATACATTGTCGATGAATTTATTTTCTGGGAACATATAAGTGCTGCTAATAAATTAATCATTTGAATTAAAGACATTATGGTGTGAGAGGTATCAGTTACTAACACATCATGAATTATAACTCTCAAATGCAACCATAAGCTCCTACAGTTTTGTTAACAAATTAACCTTTTTGCGTTTCCTGTTACCAATAGCTCTGACATACTAACTGAAAGAGTTTTAATCCATAAATCATTACTACTGACAAGTATGATCTCGTAATCATATCCTGATCTTAATTCTCAAAACAACAATATATTTTTACAAACTGCATTTTAGTTTTAATCCAGAAAGACTTCGCGTAAATAATAATTGGAAGAAAAAATTATAAGTGATCACAATTACAATAAAATGATTAAAATTGATTCTAAAAGTTACAATAAAATGATTAGAATTGATTCTAAAAGTTACAATAAAATGATTAAAATTTATTCGAAAATATTTCATTATCAAAATTTGTAATTCATAGAAATGCTTCTATATATATATTTTAGAGATTAAATGGAGTTGTTCACTTCAAATCTTTGGATTTATTTCGAAAAAAGTGAATTGTTAAAGAGCACACAAAAATTTAACGGTTCTTGAAAAACTCTATATACTTTTTTATCCCATGTTTCCGCAAGTAAAAATCGTCTGCATCTATTACAAATAATTATCTATGAAAAAAACATCATCTGCAGCATTCGTTTATGATTATATAGTATTAAAATCGTTTGCTTTTTGTTAAAGAAAAAATTAATCATTATTAAAAAATATCACGTGATAGATTCTTCGCTGAAATTACCAAAAAGCGAAATTTTACAATTGTAAGAAAAATTATTAAACATTTCATTAATAAATTAGTTTCATAAATTTCAAATAAATTTTTTTTAAAAAAAATGTATCGATGTTGAATAGAAACGAAAGAATTAAAATGATTATTCGCTGTTTTTTGTATCTTTAAAAGAAATCAGGTGAAACTTATTCAATGTATAGTTGGAATTATCCCATTTATTCAGAACGTATTAAAAATTATGAAACTTTATAATTGCTTCATACAATTGATTATGTTTTATTCCAATAATATCTATATTAATTATTAATTTTTAAGACTGTTTGTAAAAGCAATATATTATTTTTCAGAAATGTTTTATCATTTTTAATAAGAAGTGTGATATCATTTGATTTTCTTCTAAAAGCTGTTGGAATCATTACGATTTCTTGGACGCTCATTTTTCAAATATAGGTTTACTCCACATTTTTGTTCATATAATATGAATGATGAAGAATATTATATGTATGTGCAATATTTCTGCAATAAAGTACGTAAACTTTAAAGGTCTAGCTTGGCTATTATTGTATCAACAAATCATTTTTAAGAAATTCATGTTTTCATCATATGATTTTTTGTGGCTTAGCATTAAATTCTAAACCCTGCCATGGAGACTCTTTACTACTATTTATTTATTTTTAATATATATCTAGTTTTTTAAATTGATTTTGAGATCTTTATAAAGAAAAAATGCAAGTGTAATCTCGAATTTGTGCTGATTTTGAGAGTTTGTGCTTATAACTTGCGCGCATGAATCGTTCCAAATAAAAAACAAGTCCGTTGTTGTTAGTATAAAACTGCAGCATTTTTTAAAAATGCTTCTGTAGTAAATAAAACTTTACTTAAAAAATCCAAATTAAAAAAAGCAGTTTACAAAAATATTCTCAAAATAAAAATTAAAAACTGCAAATGATATTGAAAACTGTCTTCGTTTTTATTGTGCTTCTTTTTCTACAAGTTTTATAAACATCAGTGATTTTACTCCTTGATTATATAAACGATTAAAATATATTTTGATGCAAAATATTCAATGCACCCAAAGATATTTCCTTTCCTTATTTACATAAATTTCTGGAAAAAAAATGTATTATATAATATCCATTACGGAGAATTTCTTACTTGACCATTTATATTTATTTAAATTACAAATTAAGGTTAAAAAAATAGGTAGTTTTTCCCATACATTTACTCATCTTTATTAAAGAGAAATATAAATATTATTTGTGAAATGTAAGTATTAAAAATACTTTTAACCAATGTCAATAAAAATGAATTTGGAATTAAAATTTTTCTCACAAAACAGATGTCAACATTCTATTTTCAAAATATCAAAGAAAATTCGTTTTTTTTAATTAGGTAAGCCTAGCAAAATAAGAGTTTTTTTTTAGAAAAATACCTCCATCTTATCTCAAACCAATTTCGAACACGTTCTTCGTATTCTAAATCTCTACCTGTTTTCATGCATAAATGTAATAACATCTTAAAATACACCTTCTTTACTTCATATAATAAATACAATAATTACGCATTCTTATCACAAACTGGTTACGAAATAGTAAATGAAAAATAAAATTACAATGACACTGAATCGTAAGGGTTCAATTACAACCACTTAAACTCGTTTTATTTGAAAGAATTATATTCGCCACCATTGTTCGGCTGCTAGCATCATTGTTCTGTCAATAGGCCTAAGTGTGATAAAATTATTATGATAATGAACTTTACACCCGATAAGATAAAGCAATCACTTTTCACACCTACGTTTGGAGAAGTAAATTACTCTTTTCTCAGTTAAAAAAGAAATGACTGATAATTTTCAAAAGGAAGGTTACTGTTTTGTGAGATAATATCTATCAGGGAAAATCAGAACAAACAGACATATGATCTAATGTGTTGCTTCCTGGAAGTTTTTTTTTTCTTTTCCCGGATAATCATAAATTTGAACCTATTCCTAAATTATTAATGCCAACCATTCATAAATATAATGTATGAAATTATCCTTATTTTTCACGCTTTTTGCATTGTAAAAAGGGGTAGAATCCATACAAAATACTTCGTTTAATAATTAAACCATTTGGAGTTAATCACCTTCCGTACATTGACCTATTTCTTTAAATTTCCACAAAAAAACAGGTATTCTCTGAATGATTAACATCTCTCTCTACGGTGACTATCTCTATAACTTCTGTCTTGATCTTTTAGAAGTGACAAATAATACTAATTTATCGTTAATGCAGTCTTTGTAAATTGAATCCACCGTGCATCAAGGGTACGGGTTTTATTTCTTAAATGTATTGTTTGATTCTTTTACCTCAAGTCTCTTCCTTCAGCTTGGTATTGATACATGTCACAATAAGCTTAACAT
>BMAW01012668.1:112295-122451 GCA_019974015.1 Nephila pilipes | reverse complement strand
AAGTGCAAAAAGAAAAAAAAAAGATTTATGCTAAAATTTCGATTTTGGAGCTAGCGACGTAAAAACAAGAAAAGAAGGAGGAAAAAGGGTCTTAACGTAAAATGCTGACGTGTAAAAATGTAATGAAGCGTCCTTTGAGGTGGTACTGTTGTGTAGCTATCGTAACATAATAAACCTGGGAGAGAGTCAATAAAAAACTCCAGGAACGAACAACTCAAGACAGCGCAACACAAAAGAAAGGGAGTTAATAATCTGACATGCGATGTACTCTGCGAAATGGGAAGTTCACTGAGTTGGAACAAGAATCACTTTTACTTGATTGCGCATCGCTTGAAAGCAAAATTGCACTAGACTGCTCCAAAATAAAATACATTCAAATCGTAGCTTTCGCTCTGCTAGAGAAACTTAGAAAAATCTGTATAGTACTTTTATATCGTAGTCCTACAAGGGAAAGGAAATAAAGAGGAGGGAGGGACATCCATAGTGTATAGTCGTCAAAAAATAGAAGGACACATTTGTTAGTATTCACAATTCTCTTCTCAACTGGATAAAATTAATATCACTCTTCATTAGTAAAATGAAACAACATGATAACAATAATGAATGATAATGGACTTAAATTAATACAGGCATTTAACTTCTAAGAAACCACATTTCCTCTATGAAATCCGATTTCTACAGTATCTGGTTACAAATAGCTTAAATAACTCGAATTCCTAATTTCATTCGAATCCAAGCATTAGCTTAAGACATTCTAGAAATACTGTTACAAAAATAAGTAATAGATTAATTTCGGGCAAACACTCAGTAATGTTTCTGCAACTTCTTAATAGTAACTGATGAATAAATCAATAATTAATCATTATATACTAGTAATACAATTTTGGATCTCAAAATTAGTTATTTCTTGAAATATTGGTGGGAAATTGCTTGATATTTTGAGTATCAAAGTTTCTCGACATTTGGAATCCAAATATCTGAGCAATGTATGTTTCAACACCTTTTCTAGTAAGCGGGTTTAATATTTCATACTTTTCAATATTATTAATTATTTCAAGCATTTTGCAATATAAATAGTATGATTATTGGTTAATGCAAAAAATTTTGAAAGGCGTTGAGTGGAATATTGTTGATCATCAAATGTTTGATACACTAATTTAACATTAGGGGAAATTTCTGAAATTTAAAACCTTTTCAGTAAAATTTTATGAGATTTGAAATTCAGACTAGTTTTCAACTAAGAAATCAGATATACGATAGAAAGAAAACTATGATCTCTGTGAAGGAAATTGACATATTGGAGAAGTTAATTGTGAATTAATTATGCCACTAAAGTCACAGCTTAGGTTTATTAGAGTTATGAAGTGGGATTCTAATTTTTACTTAATTGGGATGAGATTTATTTATTTTATTAAAGTTATTTTCTTATGATGGAGCTACCGTTTTATTATGTGGTGGTTTTCGTCGAGTCGTGAGTTCGAGCACTGATGCCGCAAAAGACCACCGAACAGCCGGAGCTGATGCACGTTAAATATGGTCGATGCCCCAAGTCTTTCTGTTGGCATTGTGGGGAAGTTTAAAGAGGTAAAGGCAGCTCAGCTCTCGTTCTCGTCACTTGATCCCGATATTCACAATTATAAAGTCCGTCACCAATAGACTTCGTGTTCTTTTTCAATATGACGACCGCAAAAAAATCACAAACGCACTACCTGCTTATTATTTAAAGTTTGAATGTTTTATTTCTTACGATCGTAATAATCCGATCCAAGTCCATGACACTAAAAGCCTCAAGAAATCATAAACGAGATGAAGTGAAGTAAATGAAGTGAAGATGAAGAGAAAAACGAGATGAAGTGAAGAAAGGCCTGGAAGAACTGTCATTAACGCAGATTTAGAAAGGCTTTCTGTCCTACTTTCGACAAATTCAATTCTGAATTTGTCAAAAGTAGGACTCCCAAAGAAACACTACATTCTCAATCTACTAAGGTTATGAATTCAATATTAGGATTTTAAATATCTGAAGTGTCTTAGGTCGAATAGTGGTGTTTTAATTTCGGAGAAAGAGGTAACGATCAAAGAACTAAAACCCGAGTACTCAGACAATCAAGAAGACGTTATGTCTAGCCAAATATTACTTTTTATTACAGCTGGGATCTGGATATTTACTGTGAAATGTCTGAACATGTTGAAACTCATGTATCTTTTATTGAGGGGAGGAAGAGAATGCTTTCGAACAGAATTCGGACTTGGTTGTGTAGGGATATTTGGTTATATTAAATGCTGTCTTCCCTATTTTAACTGATAGTCTGGGCTACTATGATCGAAAATTCTGTATACCGAATTGATATTCAATAATTAGAATGAGAATCCTTCAGAGGGAGACCCTGTGAGTCTGAGTGTGTATGTTCCTTTGTCTGTAGCAGCAGTTCGCATAGGCACGCCATTATTTAAGGGAGAGTCCACATCCGTTGCTAAATTCGCAGAAATATGTATGTCATGAATTGCAAACTTTGGCCTTGCGTACTTGCAAAGAATCTTGAATAAAGTATAGTAATCTCTCTCTCTCTCTGTATGTGTCGATTCACTAATATGTTCATCAGCAAGTCTACAAATGGCAGCTTCGATATCTCTATCTTTTTAATCGTAAAGGCAAGAGATTACTTATTATTCAGTGAGTGTGTTAGAGGGTGTTCTCTAATTATTAATTTGAGAATTTTAAAATAGGTTTTAAGGAAGGTGAGAGAAGCATTAGACCTTTTGTAAATTAGAGGTATCTCTCTGAGGAGGTATTCTCCTTAGGAAGAATATCAAAAAATTCCTTACCAAAGAGTCGTACATGAGACGGCACTACTTGGAAGATTTCATATTGCTGCGAAAAGTGTTTCGGGGTTTCAAGAATAAAAACAGAAACTCTACTACCAACCACATACCAATTCCTCAAGTGCTGGAAAGTATTATGCTCTCCAACACTTGAGGAACTGGTATATATATGTATGAACATGTATAAAATGTTGCCCTCCAGATCCTGTGGAAATATTTCACAATACTTTAACTGGCACTGCTAAGATGTTTTAATAAATATTAAACTTAATGAAATTAATATCTATAGTAATGTATATTTTCTGAATCTATATCTTTCTATATTATTCATATATTTCCGACACACATTCTGCTTACATAATAAATTCAAAATCTAATTGGTATTAATTTATTCTTGTCATTTGACAAATAGTTTATTTATAATATGAGGAAAAATAAACCAAATAACAATTAATTCTTAAAAAGGAGCTGAAATAACTTATTTGTTTATTATTTTTTGTATCTTTGAAAATTAAATTTTATAAATAAAAGTATATTAATTCCGACTTAACTCTTAAGTCGTATAATTTGATAGTAAGCTTAAGAACGCGATGTAATTAAAGTTATTAATAGAACTGAGATTTCTCGTGGGCCGTCAGATTTTTCAGATTTCTCGTGAGAGAAGTAATTTTTTAATCATTTTTTTAATTGAATATGGACATGATTTTTCAGATTTTACAAAGCATATGGGCATTTAAATACTATTTTAAAATGTGTTCCCTAAATATACAAAATATATTTCACACCTCAAAACGAAAACAATACGCAAAACAAGAAACAAACTTCTTATGCCACTCCACAATATTTTTGGAAAAATTATAAATAATTATGTGTAACTTTGAAAATTTTAATTTTCTCTTTTTTCCTTGTATAAAATTACTTTTCTTAAATGTATGCATGATTAAAAGGGAAAAACTGTTTTTGTTCATTATAAGTAGAGGTATTTTTTTTTAGAATTTTAAAAAAAATTATAACGGTACAGTATATTTATAGGCCAAATGATTATTATTTGATTCACCTTTCGTTATAAATCTAATGATATAACCACTAAATTACATGAAGATGAAGGCAGATTAAAGACTTTAAAATATCTTATTCATGTATAAATAATTTTAGTCCTAAAGGCAATATATTATCTATGCAGCTACTTAACTTAAAAGCACCTTAACCATCGTTTATAATAATAAAAATATTTATTTCTAACAGATTCACTCGGGTTCAAGTGAGTAGAACAGCTGAAAGTGAGGGTCCAAACTATGAACCATATTCAGGTTTCTCCTAAGTCTTCTTTGATATCTTTTTATATTAAAAACACTTGGCTTAGACATTTCCTGAGATTAAATATTATCAAAAACTTCTAAATATTCCTATTAAATATTTAGCAGTTTATGTGTGGATCTGATCATATGTAAAAATTATTTTATTTGTAAATTCAATCTAATAGCATTAGTTTTTTTTAAACAATTCAAATAAAAAAGTTCTTAGAGTTACCTGGAGGGAAAATCATCATATTGATCTGTGTCACGTAATAGTTTTGTACCTAAATTTACATATAAGAATTTGTATATATTTATGAGATCTCAAAATTCATGTTCATTTTCAACTTAAAAGAAAAATAATAATGACTAAAATTATTTTTATAATTCCATGGAATAATGGAAACATCATTATTAAGACAATAAAAAAATCAACTCCAAAATCAGCTGAAGACTTATTACATTAAGGATGGCACCTGAAATGCCAAAAGCATTTTCTATAATGTATATTGATTAAATAAGTCGAAACCATAATAAATCATAATTAGTGAAATAAAAGATTATTTAATTCTATTGAATAATACTAATAAAAGAAAACAAAATTTAAAATCTATTCGTTAAATAATTACTATTTTCGTTTGTTCGAATGAAGCTACATTGGGTTTTTTTTTGATCATTTGGAGAGAACAGTAAAATATTGTTCTTTTGAAATATGTGTTGAAATTTCCATTTATGATTTTCGTTGAATTATTCAAAACAATCACTCTCGCTTTTGTTATTCAGTTGTTCTTCAGGCATTTGTTACCTTTCTGATTAACCAAATGTTTTATATTTAATCAAGTATTCGATAAAGTGAAAGCTTCTCACACGTTTTCATGCCTCTTAATTAAAATATTTAAATAAGGATATCTTTAAAATATTTCTTACCATGAAAGAATAAATTAACTTTTTTACACTTATAATTAATTATATTTGCTTATCACATTTTCTTTCACAAATTCGTTAGCTGCATCAGTTTTATATAGATGTTCCCTAAGTAAATTTTTAGCAAGAATGCATTTCAAAAGAATTTTTAATTTCTTAAATATAAATACAAGATTTTGAAAGAAACACTTTCTTAAGATTTAGTTTGTAGTGGTAATACTCGAGTACAATATATTAGAAATGAAACTAAAAGAGATAGGATAAAGAACATTAATTACATTAACCAACAAATTTTAACTTTTTCCGGCACGAGCATTATTTTAATTTTCTTACTAATTGCCTGTTCTGAAAATTAAAATGGTAAGCAAAAATAAGTAAAAACCATCAATGTGCTTTGTAACATTATTCAATTATGAACTAATAATATCAGCTTTTTTTCCGAAAAAGGGCATTAACGAATTAAAATAATTTTTTTTGTGAGCAATTTTGTAATAAATTCAGTGCGATTTAAATGAAATTCAAAAATGAATTATAAAATGCAACGGTATGGAACAAATAGTACTTGTATCTCTAATTTACTTATAATAATATATATTTGTTCATATGTAATTTAAAGTCATGTACTTTTAGAAAATGATACAGTTTTATATTAAATTTTATAAAATAACAATTAAAATGCTTATAAAACTATTTAGCCGTGAATAATTAAAATATAACAATGAATTTTTGAAAAGATTTTTACTTTCTCCTCTTTTATGCTGGGCTTTATTCTCTATCAGAAAAAAACAACAACAAATCGTCCGTAAATCCTTTCTATATTGGTGTATTTGTTCCATTCGTAAATATCGTAAAAGAATCTTTTTTTTTTCCTGTTCGTTAATTACAACTTCTCAGATTTCGGAGAAAATTCTAAATGGGAATCCAGTAAGGTATTCTGAGAAACATCGTAATACCTTCTAATTGTCTAGAAATCCGTTTAATAATTTTTTGTGTTTTTCAGCTTTAGAATCGACCTCTGAAATTCCTTAACCTCTGAAACAAATGCCTTACATTTAACCATCTGTAGGGGTTTAAAGTTTCCTCAAAATGTTTTCCTCGAATTTTCCATTCTCTAGGTAAATAAATATTCATTTTTTTTAGCTTACCCTCTCTCACATTTTGGAAATAACTTTTGATATATTCAAAATCTGCGTTTTTTCCATATATTTCACGATTCTGTAAAGAAGCAAGAAATTCTTGCTTACGATCCATCAAGGGAGCACAATGAACACTCTGTTACCTAAGCACGTAATACTTCCTAGGGGGCAATCTTTAATAGTGTAATGTTTTTCAGTTTCTCCACTGTCTCATAAACATAGGAAACAACAGTATATTGTAAATCCATTTGAAACTCAAGTACCAAACTTAGGAATTTCAAATATCCACTCATTTATTTGCCAATTGTACTAAGTGTACTGTTTTTAATTTACTAAATAAGGCACATTTTCTTACGCTTCTTTCATTTCCAATTGATTTGTCTCCAGTAATGATGAATTCGTAGTACCATTATGTAGCAATACTGTCCTGAGGCTTGCTTTAGAATATTATACGTACAGCCTCAATTCTGAGTGATATGCTCGAAAACAAGTTCAGCTATTAATTCTTCAATACTTATGAAGACCTATTTGAAATTTGCATTGGAAAATAATTTGGAAACTATTCATTTCTCCTTCGGTGTAACGAAATGATAGTGGTTCCAGCCAATAATTTTCACTCGTGCAATCTAGACCCTAATATTTTCTATTGAATTTGGTAGGATTCAGTCTTATGTTTGGACCATTTAACTCTCTTTACTGTATTTCCTTACTTATGACTGATATATGAATGAAATGATGAGGGTATTTCGAAGCCTTGGCATTTTTCATTTATAATTGGTGATGTTCCTGTGCTGAAAGCACACGCGGTTCAGGTCAGTATAGTACAAAGCCTCTTGCAGACAGAACGTTAGATTATTGCAAATCAGATTTTGCTTCGGCAGAAATATTTCAACGATTTTAGCAAGACAAAGATAATAATGCACTGCATGCATGGACTGCACTGCAACGCGAGATCATTGTAACAGTAAATAGATTGATCTTTGTTACCTTTCATCTCTAGAGAAGCAAAACAGAATAACTATAAACGGAAAGTCATTGTTTTATTTCCCTTTTATACATGATGCCCAAAGTGAAAATAATTAAGGCTGTTAATATCTGAGACAGTTTTTAATAATTTTTTTTCTGATACGGTTTCTGATAACAATACGGCTGTTGATTTCTGATAAGGCTTAAGGATTTTTCCATACGGTCTTTTTCTCTAATATAATAAAAACTGGGGGATCAAAACATGACGTGTGGTACAATCGTTGAAAAAGAAAAGGAATTACTGCACATGTTGTGCATGATTATCTAAAACTACCCACTTCAAACAACTGAATAGAATATGGTAATTTCGCAAACAAAGATCTCAATCGTCAGTAGTTCTGAAGCGCAGTAATAAAAAAAGCAATATAACTACCCTCCCCCCGTTCTGTGCGTGCACACTATTTGAATGAATGACTCATTATTGCTCAAAGTCTCACCATAAACGATGTCAATGAATTCGAAAGAGATACTCTTAAGACATAGGTTGCAATAAAACTTGTTTCTAAAGATCATTATATATATAATTTGAAAAGTTATCTTATTTCGACATATTTTTAAGCAAATTGGAAGATGATGGAACGTTATTAGGTCCTTTTCGTTCATTTTTAAGATTGTGGTAACATTTTAGAGAAGAGCATCTTAATCCATGGGCGCAAGATCTTGTGATTCATCATTATTAAGTATTTCTACATTTATAATTGATTTTTATAATTAAAAGTTCTGAAAATTTAAAACCTTTTCAGTTATCTCATATAAATAATTACGTATAAGAAACAATGACTATCGCTGTCGTAAACAAATAATTATATCACAGAATTCAGTTCTCATGCAAAAGATGGAGAACATACAAGTCAATGGGATTTTTAGATACATTCTAGATCTAACTATGTCTCCACCTGTTCTATAACTGTAACTCTCATCAATGTCATATTAGTGGAGTTTGTACACTTGTTTTCTGTAGATTAGCATACATATGAATCTCCCCTGAAGGCAAAGCGGGAGTCCTTTATGAGGAGTATAGAAACTCATTGTGTCTGATACGGGTATTGTGTACACTTGCCCAATATTAAGAAGCACTTCAATGACGTCGATCTAAGGGACTCACGTAAAAGTTTGTTTTTTTTAGAGACCATTTTTGTAAATACTGCTGCACACCTTCATCAAACTTCAAGATGATTTTTTTTTAAATCAGAAGATACGAAGTGTGAAAATAAACATTTAGGTTAAATTCATTGCCCATTGCTGGTGAAGAAA
Source organism: Nephila pilipes (assembly GCA_019974015.1). Lineage (NCBI taxonomy): Eukaryota > Metazoa > Arthropoda > Arachnida > Araneae > Nephilidae > Nephila > Nephila pilipes. Next base: position 113,996 of record BMAW01012668.1, on the reverse strand, counting down.
AGGAAAGAAATAATATTAAGTTATTTATTGATTGTAAAACTTACTTTTTACATTGGCGAATAATAATAAGTAACACATGAGGCCATCAACAAATTTTAAAGAGAACAATGGAGTAATCTCTAGAACTCTCTCTGGCCTCTGTTACATTTCCAACTCGCTAAGGTCGCTGGCTGTACCTTCTTGTCTTCTATCTTCTTCCAAATATCGATCTATCCTGTAACGTGACGCTAATTTTCAAAAATAGAATGCAAAACCGCATGTTCTGCCTTTCTTAAATACGGATAATTTTCGACAACTGCCACGTCCAAAACGTTCTTCAGATCGATCACGCAATGAGAACATTTAGTCATGTGTTACCGAAACACGGGCAATTATTCGCCAAAAAACGCGATTCATGAATTCCATTTTAGTATGTTTGAGGTCCAATTCAATTCTACTCCATATTCAGCCGGATTAAAGCTGCTAGTTTTGGCGGTATATTTTGGTACTGAATTCTGCATATTGTATAACCCAAAGCACCTGTAAATATAACTATGTTTTCTCATATTATATAGTACACTCACAGTAAATAATATTCTGATAATTACTTTCTACAGTTTAAAAATTAAACCAGTATTACAAAAATTTGAATTTAAGGCTAGAAATGACTTTATATTGAAAGATAAGTAAAAAAATTGTAATTGATAAAACCAGCGACAAGAGAATGACAAAATCGTATAATCTGAATATGAGTGTGTGAAAATAGATCATTTAAGAGAACTGAAACTTCGGAAGTATTTTACACTTAGAATATATTTCCCGTACTTATACATTTACAAATTTTATATTCACATATTTTTAATTTCATGTCAATGATGAAGTAATCAAAATACTGATTCTACATTTTTTTCTCTATTTCTTTCCTTTTTATGTATATTTTGAAGCAAACAAATTTCATTTTAACTTTGCCTAATTTCTTTATTTAAAGGAAAACATGAAAGCTCATTTTAGAGATAGTTTAAAACTTAATCATTCATCCTTAAATGTTTGTGCAACACGGAACTTTTGCAAAAATTGACAAAACTAAATCCATTTTCCTATTTTTTCTGTTTCTTTTAATCCTTAAATAAGAAACATAGTATCCTTAGTTGTTACATCTTGAAAATGCACTATATACTCTTGTTTTCGAGGAATGCAATCCTATTTTAGATTAAAACAACTTTTCAAAAAGGATTTCTCAAAAGAGTTAAACTTTTCAATCTAAAATGGAATTTCGAGATGAAAAAGTAAGGTTTAATTCCACTTTTAGCGGCTTTAGTTGACGAGAGAAATATCTTCACAACTTTTCATCAATCCAAGATTAACACTTGGTGACCATACTTCATTAAGATCATAATTGTTAAAAGACATATAATTCCCATCTAATTCATTGCTAAGACTTATTTACTTGTTTCAAGCTATTGAAATGTTCGAAGCTTTTTAATTGAATTGCTTAATTATAATAGAGTAAATATAATTATCTTTCTCCTGCACATATTCTAAATATATATATATAACATTGAAATAAAGAAAAATATACTAAAAATGTAATATAAAAATATACTAAATTTAATATTAAGTAATAAACAATATTTTTAATATTAAGTAATATTAAAATTTAATTTAATATTACTTAATATTAATTAATTATTAATAATTTAATATTAATTAAGTAATATTAAT
>BMAW01012668.1:50103-97599 GCA_019974015.1 Nephila pilipes | reverse complement strand
GCAGCCTTAGGAATAAGTACAGACAGGTTCTACAAAGAGTCAGTTAATCGAGTCTTCATGTAATACTCTACTAAGGTACTAAGGCATCAAATCCAATTCTTTACTTCAGATAAGTAATTAGTAATTAAATTAAGCGTTAAATTCAGACTTGGGTAGACCATATTCTTGATTAAATATTGATCTTGTATTACGATTACTTTGATATCTTAACCAATTTACGTTGAGTTCTGATTGATTAGATTTATTTAGTTCTGTGATAATTAATGACTTTCTAAAAATATCCATAATGGCAAAAGAAGCAAATAACACTGGAGTTATTTCCTTCCTCTTTGAGTGGTTAATAACAAATAACTATCGTTTTAGTCAATACGAAAATGGTCACACTATCACTTATCAGAATGTAGTGATTTCTGAGTATCCTTTCTAGAAAATCCATAATGAAAAAGCAAATGAGTGAGTGAGTGTAGGATTGATTAAGTGCGTGCCTGATTCAGTGAGTGAGCGTGTGTGGGAGTGTGATTGTGTGAGAGGGAAAGGGAGCATGCAAATGAATATGGTCGTGATTGAGTGAGTGTGTGAGTAAGTAAGGTGCATGCGTGCGAAATTCAGAGATAGAATGAATAAGAGGGAAGTGGATAGGTAAGTGAGGGATCAATTGGAAGAGCCTAAGTATATGTGAGAGAACGCGTGAGGAAAAAGTGTGTGTTTGAGTAACTGCATGTGAGTGTGGCGAATGAGAATTTATGTAAGTGAGCACGTGAGGTCGGCCAGTCCTTCATTTGAATTTTCGTTTCATTGCCCAGTTGTCGTTTGCTTTAACTCTAATATCTAATTGAATATTTTAATGTTTATTGAAAATAAATTAGCACACTTCGGTGGTTGAATTTGATCTTTGAAAAAAATTTGAATGGGACAGTTTTTATTTAAATGTTTGATAACCAATTATTCTCTCTCTCTCAATTATTTAAAATTGAAATTTTCTTAATATCATTTTTAGTTTAGTTTGTCCAAAAACTAATGGTTTCTTAATTTTTGTAACAATAGTTCGTTTTAAGCGCTTTGTATATTAATATTTTCATGTACGAGATGTGTAACCTAAGTTTAATGGTTAAATTTTCTTACAGAATCTAAATTATAAAATTGTTAAATCTAAATTCATAAGAGGTATATAACATAGAGCCATTTGGAAAAAAGTTTTATAAATTGTTGAATAACAAAAAATACTCTTCATTATACTAATCATATTATATAAAACTTTTACTTATATGATATGTAACACAGTTTATAATCCAAACTTAATTCAGTTCGAATTCCCATTTAGTTAAAATATTTTATTGAAATTAATGAAGATACGCATGCGAGTATTTTTCAAAATAAAACTACGTATTTGGACATCTTGAAAAATTTTACAACTGACAGTTTAATGATATAACAATATCACTTAAAGCACATTTAAACTCAGAATTGTTCAACTCGTGATTTCTCTTAAGTTGGTAAAAAGCCTTACTTCTTGGATAAGAGGATTGTATGAATGGTATTTTTTTAATTCTGGTTTAGCTCATCAGGGCTTAAGATATAGTATGTCACATGTGTGTGCAATATATTAGTACATGAATGTACAGTTATTACTTATTTATTTAGTTAGCTACTATCGAAAATGATTTTTTCTTTCAACAGATCATCTCAAATACTGCATAGAGAAACACAAAATTCTAATTAGTTTTATTTTACATTTTATGAGTTATATAACAAATACAAAAAATTAAATAAACTTTTTATATCTTGATAATTTTACTTTTAAAATCAAAATTGTTAACTGTATTTAATGTTTTATTTCAAACGAGGGCACATATCTGAATTATTTTTGCCGCGCATCGAACATTGTTATCATCAAAATTAAGAAATCATTTATCAAAATTGTAAGAATCAGTCCTTGAAGTACAAGTTGGTATATTCGTTTATTTTTGACTGTAACCCAAAAGTTTAAATTAATAAAGAGAAACTCAAATATTAAGAAAACAATAAGGCATTGTTATTTTGGAGGGATCTACTTAAACACAAATTAATCTGTTCTTATATTCCTAGCACATAAGTCCCGAAAAACGATTACAGAAACTTTCTTCCCAATCCCTCTAAGCCACCTCCACTTTTCTTCCATATTTTCCCATTCAGTTTCGTCCTCGCTCTTAACTAATGAGTTTCGAGCCATCTCTCTAGAGAACCATTTGTTTTCGACCATTGAACGCGTCCGGATTTATCTCTGCGGGAAATGTTTTAAGTACGATGGGCATTTCCATCCCACATCATTTCTTGATATAAGTAATTTATCCCTTGTACTTTACTGAAAGAAGTGATCTCTGGAACGAGACATCCACATTCTGCAAAGATCTTTTAATGAGTTAAATTCCTTTCTAAAGAGTGATGCCGAAAACTACAGCTCTCAGACGGAGTTAAAATTTTTAATTACTTTTTCAGAACTTGTAGGAAACGAGACTATATTAAATATTTCTGTTGCGCTGTTGGCAACAGTTTTAAGTAGTTAGTTATATTTTGAGAAGAATAAAGTGATGTGTTGATACTTTCAGTCTAATTTAATACTGGCGAGTCCACAAATTTTGGTGCCGAAAAAAATACTCGGGTAAGTCATTCTAAACTTGTTTGTTTAAACTTTCAATACGAACCCGATTTATAATGTCAATCGTTAAAGAGAAACTTGATTTACTTAAACGTAAACGATCAACAATTCGCTCTGTCATTACGAAACTGACAACGAAAGTGATTGATCCAAGAAGTGAAAAACCTAATTTAGAATATTGCGTTGAACGCTTACAAGACAAAATAAACGAACTAACCTAAGCAGACGATAAAATGCACGAACTTCTAAACGGTGAAGAATATAATGACATAATAGATTTCGAAAAATACATAAAAAATGCTCATTTAGCAATGTTTACTTATAAAAAGAAAACGAAAAAGAACACGAAATTTTCCTCGTCAAGATTGCCAATATCTGACAGTATAAATAACGCTCTACCGCCAATAGCTGACGGTATAAGTTATGCATCTAAGGCTTCAAACATTACAGTAAACCTACTTACAAAAAAAAAAAAACTAAGTTTTGAGGTAAAATTGTAGAATTTCATAGTTTTAGGATCGTTTTGAAAATTGCATCGACAAAAATGAACGTTTAGCGCTTATTGACAAACATGTTTTATATGAATATATTTAGATGAAGAAGCAAAACGATTAGTTCATGGAATAACTATAACTACAGATACATATTCAACATATGTATCTATTCTGCAGATACATATAAAGAATATTTTAAAATCAAAGTATGGCAATAAGGATAAAATAATACAAACTCATCTCGATTACTTAGAAAACCTAACACCTACTAAAAATCCTTCTCCATCAGTATTATATGAGATATATATCAATTGCAATAGACGATTACGAGCGTTAGATGCCTTAGGCGAAAACGGAATATACGGAAGAATTTTGGCTCCAAAAATACTCCGTGCTTTTCCACGTGATATATGTCGTAATTGGGTTGTATACTTCAAACGTGAAAACTTGGCTGAAGGAGACATTACCAAATTGATGAAATTTTTAGCCGAAGAAGTTGAGGAAGTAGTTGCTGCAAATAATATCAAATACTTACTAGATTCAGAATATTCTATAACATCCTCTTTAGATAAATTCAATGTGCGTTCTAAACCAGTTACTAAAGGTAAAAAAAATTCTCCTTTTTGACCTTTCTGCGAAACTGGAGAAGATTGGCCTCAACATTGCAACTTTGTGACAGACATTGAAGCACGGATACAGAAATTGAAGGCTACCAACAGATGTTTCTTGTGTACTAACCGTGGTCACGCACAAAAACTTTGCTATCATAAAGACATATACTGTTACAAGAAAAAACACCATGCATCAATATGTAACTAAGACTCCTATTGGGGAACAGTCTGCGACTGCATCTACAAACAAAATTGATATACTCTAGTCAAATTTTGTTCATTTGCAAACTGCACGAGTTTTCATAACGGGTTCAACTGGGATCACAAAACCTACACTTTGTATTTTGGATGGTGGAAGTGAAACTTCCACCATCCAAAATGCAACGCGGAGTAGCTTCGTGACGAAGAGACGAAGCTACATTGCAACGTGCAATGTAGCTTCGTCTCTTCTGATCTTGTAAACAGTTTGAAACTTCCAGTTATTTCAACCAGGCCTTTGGAACTTCAAGCATTCGAATCTCCATCTAGTTTTAGCCAAACGCAAAGAAAAGTTCAATTTCAGTTATCAAGCATCTGGGACAAATCTAAAGCCAACATTATTGCATTCGAAAGCCTCAAAATGTATGTGTCATAGCCGCCTCCACCAAATGACGTTTCACTCTTCGCGAAAAACAAACGACTGAAGCTTACGGACCCAGATGATTCACTGTTGAACTTGCCAATTCAGATTTTAATCAGCATAGATTTCTACTGGAATGTCGTGAATTTTGAAGCCCCAGTGAAGGTGTCGGATTCTCTGACCTTGGTCCTATCAATTTTTGGGTGTATAGTTTGTGGACCTCAATCACACGCAACAATTTCCTTCATTCCTACAGTTCATAATATTAATGTGGATTCTTCAAATCAAGCATTGGATGATGTGGTACGCGAATTCTAGAGCACAGAAATCATTCACATACAACCAATTTAAGAACAAAAAAAAACACCAGTAACTCTAAACTCTTGACAAACTCTGACTATCATGGACACATTTCTCCTAGCTCTTCAACGATTTGTTGGCCGCAGAGGACTGCTCCACACAATTTTTGCTGACAATACTACTACCTTTCATGCAACAAATAAGGAACTGTTCCTGTTATTGTAAGCTTTGGCAACAGCTAAAAAAACAATATTATGCCAAAAATGGTATAACTTGGAAATTTATCGCCCCATGAGCGGCTTGGTGGGAACGCCTGATAAGAATTATCAAACAATGTCTTCTCAAGGTACTCGGACGAGCACTTTTAGACGAGAAAAGTCTAACCACTGTCCTTATTTAGAATAGAACTAGCTCTCAACAATCGACCATTAGTCTACGAAGAGGAAAAAGGCTACAGTTTCGAAGCCTTAACAACAGCTTATTTCTTGACAGGACGACCACTAACGGAAATTCCATCAAGCCCGGATAATGACACAAGGCTTCAGAGATTCTACAAGCTGCAGCAGGACTTACTTGACTTATTTTGGAAAAAAAATTGTCAAAGGAATACTTACTTTAACTGCGGTAATTTTATCAAGTTCGTAACTAGGACAGTCTCATTAACAACCGAGTTGGCGATATAGTGCTCCTGCGAGGAGACGTCCGAACACGGCACATGTGGAAGAAGGCCAGAGTGATGCATCTACGTCAGGGACGTGATAGGAGAAGATAAGATCCTACGAATTGAGGGTTAATGATCAAAAGGTAACCAAACCCTGTATCTATGATCAACCCCCTCGAGGTTGATTAGGGTGGGGAAGATGTAGGACTATATCAAATATTTCTGTTGTGCCATTTTCAAGAGCTGTAAATAGTTAGTTATGCTTTGAGAAGAATAAAGTGATGTGTTGATACTTTCAGTCTAATTTAATACCGACTAGTCCACACAGAACTCATATATAAAAGATTCTCAGTCATGAATATGTTTCTCACTTCAAATGTGTAATTTACAAATTTTTTTGTTGTATACAGTCGGTAATAGAAATTGAACCCTCTTAAGGTAGCTAAAATGAAATAGAAAAGAAAAAATTAACTTATTCAAAAAATACAAAGTTGAAATAATTTTCTCATTACTGAATTAATAGTTATGGAAGTCATATTCTATATTCAGATATCTGTTTAATTATGTATTTCCTTGTACATATCCCTTGTACACAAAAGGAATCACATTCATATACTAAAATAATGCTTTTATAACTTTAACAATTTATAGAGTACATAAAATCATGAACATTCTACATACTGAACATTATTATAATTTCAAAATTTGTATATATTTAAATTTAAACTATTTTGAACTTTATGACTCAAATTTTCATCATTTTTATATACCTAAAGTTTTCAATACCTAAAGTTTTCAAATGTTTGCTTAAAAAAAAGATTGTTCAGTTTACAGGAAATAATCTCAATTTATGTTCTGGAAAAAAACAGTTCTGTTAATAAAGTAGATTTAGCGGAAAGTGTACCAAAATTTTAAAAAAACACGTCTTGTGAAAAATATAAATAAGATGTTTTTCTCTATGGTGTTGCATACTCATGAACAATTTTATAATCAAAATTTCCTTTGTTCTATTTATCAAATTCACATAAACAATACATCTATAGATTCGTCCTTTTTCTGCCTAATTAATTTTTGTAAGTTTCTTTGGACTTGCTGAAAATTAGTATCTATCTTAATCTCTTAAACGAAATTAAATTATAATGTTAAGATATTACCTTGATTAATACCATGGATCAACTCTTAAAATTGAATTTTTTTACTATCTCTGCCAATCCGATTCTATCCATAAAAATAGATTAAATTTAAAATTTTGTAATATTTCTAGTTGAATATTTCTTAATCATAGAGTTTTAAAATACAGTTCTAAAATGTTAAATTTTTGTCCAAAATATTTAACTTTAAAAATTTTTTAATGAGCTCTTAGTAATATAACGTATGCATATTCACAAATTATTATAAAGTATGTTGTTATCTCATGATAGTTTTATTATATTTTGTAGTTTCTGTAAGTAGTAAAAGCTTCCTTTAAATCATTTATAACTTTTTATTGAAGAAATTTTAATGATGCTTCTCATTCAATTATTTTCATCAAACCCGTGATTGAAATATAAAAAAGTAATTCTCATACAGCCTGTTTTTTTCGAAAAACGAAGTTTCTGAGTCAGATTGGTGTTGTCATTGCTAGCTGCCATTTTTGAAACTGTGTTAAAATATTTACAGGTTCGTTTTTATTGTTGCCTCATAAATTTGTCACTATCGATAAGACCTGCATTCATCATTATACAACAAAAATAATCAACATATAAAACGATGTTTGCTTCCGGTGAATCTGTTCCATAAATTGCGAGAACGGCCTCATTGGCCGGAATGGTTATGACGACGATTGTTTTAGATGCACAATACGCCATACTCATGAACTTCTTAGTAAAAGGGACAATGGTCGTTGGAGAATGCTACAATACTACTTCATTTCCGTTCTCCATTTCTAATATACCATTTCTAAAAAGGTACGTTTTCAACCGTTCTCGTAAAGCTGAAATACAAATTTCCATTTTCAAAAACTTCTTTCTTTTCGAGATTATTAGCAAGTATGTAATGAAATTCAGGAATATGATTCCCTTTTTCTAAGTTTTCATTTTCCTCATAATTATGAAGTAAAATAAAAGTGTTTCAAGGTTTTACACAATTAAGCAATTAGTTTCCATTTCATAATGAAATAACGAGATTTAAATTAATTCAATTGAATTCTCAGGGCTTAATTTTTATTTATTCTTCTAAAAACTATCTCTCACCTTTAGTACTTTATCCAGATGTCTCATTATAAGTGTTTAAGTAATTTTTAGAGAATCATTAAAAACTCATTAAGAGTCATCAATCTTATTAAATCGTTAGCAAATCACAGAAAAAAAGAAAACCGAAAATTAAATTAATGAGAAAATTAAGAAAATCTTGATTTAATAGTGTTTTATTTGATGGCTTAGCATTTCAAAACAGATTAAACCTTTAAGTTGTTAATGTAACAGTATATGAATTTAAGATATAAATAACAATATAAAAATTATTTCGGATTATAAACTTTGATCTGGAATTCATTCTTACAACCAACTGGTGCGATAATATATACTATTAATGTTTACCAGTACATAAATATAATATAAAATGAAGGCGAGTAATCCCTTAATTACTGAGTTACGCGATGGTTTTTTTTAAATATAAATTACTTAATTTCCATATACTGACGTATCTGAGATTGTTGAATTTTCGACAAACATTTGTGAATTACACTTTTCAAATATACTGTTCTTTCAAGTTTCAATTTTTGTAAAATAACTTGGTATTTGTATATATATTTGACTTTCAGAGATTCTTAGAATTATTTGTTTATATTTAGATTGTTTGTACATAATAGTTATTAAACTTTTTAATATTTTTTTAAATTTAAAATATCATATACCGACATTTTTCTACAATCATTCCCTAATATTTACTTTCGTAATAAATTTTTAATGGAAATTTACTTTCAAAGTTATGTATTCTTAAAAAAGTATGATAAAAATATATTGTAAAACCTTTTAATTAATTAATTTTACAGAATAGAACAGCTGTTAGAAAAGAAAAAAATTACTACTTTAAGATTTGCATTATGACAGAATTTAAACGAATCTACTAAAATCAAAATATTAATATAATTTTTTTCATATATCACTTTTTAAGACATAGCTCTAAAAATTAGATCAAATATAAATTGTATTAATAAAATAAATTTAATCTTTTAAATGATTTTAATATTCAATTAGAGAAGAAATAAGCATAAAATTGATATATCCTTTTTAAAATTTAATCTTTTAAATGATTTTAATATTCAATTAGAGAAGAAATAAGCATAAATTTGATATATCCTTTTTAAAATTTAATCTTTTAAATGATTTTAATATTCAATTAGAGAAGAAATAAGCATAAAATTGATATATCCTTTTTAAACACTACAGTAACAAAAATTGTTTACTGTATTTATTTAGAACTTCTTCAGATGGTAACATCAAAAACTGCAGTGGGGACAAGGTACTTTAAGAGCAAATCTACAAAAAAAATGTCTCTATCACATTTTCTACATTTTTTAAGAAATAACTGTTTATCTAAATCCTTATTCCATGCAAAGTTTTATTAAAATCATTAAGCAAAATAAGCATGAGAGTTCCGAAACCTTATACTGATTTAACAAAAAACGTAACATCTCTTAGAATTTTATTTACATGACCGCAGAAAATAAAATAAAAAAAATGAGAAATAGCAATTTAAAGTTTTCAAAGTCATTGGAATGACTTAGCGCCCTGTTAAAGGAAATTAAAATAACTCTCTAGATAATGTAGTTCGAACTATGAAAATTGGTACGTATATATATTTATAAAATACGTGTATTTAACATTAAGGGGTATCAGGAGCCTTAAAGCTTTCAAAAAATGGATTTTTAAAAGAATATTTTTGTTACTTGGATTATTCTGAATAATTTGATATTAACCGTTATTTATATTCCTATTAGTTGCAAAGATATAGCCATTCAAAGTAAAGTCACTTCGAAAGTATGAGTGTGTTCTCACGAAGTCAAAAGTGTAGATTACTCTTAGGTTTGCTGATAGATTGTCGCTTGTAGCTGTAGACATAAAATTAAGATTCTTTTATAATTATAAATGTTTTCTTGTATGAATAATTAAAATAAATTTTAAATTATTTTTTCTCGAATTTTTTTCCTTCTTTTTACATTTTAGACAAGGTAGATGAGTTATATATAAATGATGCAAGTTAAAAAGGTAATTTTGTGTTACTTAAACCTAAATTTAAGTCAATAATTGGATTACAGTTTGTAAATATCTGTATATTTTAAAACGCCAAAAATGCCGAAACAACTGCAACAGGCGTTGTTTATGACATTTGTGGCCTACAAAGTTAATTAAACAAGTTAATACTTTATATATATTATTCGTAGTTTTAAAATAAAGACTTAATTATTATATGAGAGGTTTGTTATGTCACTACTATAGTGGTTAGGAAATTATTCAAATTTCTAACTTTAAAGTCATTTTTCTCAAAACATGCTTTTTCCAACTTTCATGTAAAATGTACGAAATACTAATCATTATAAATAGATGAAAATTTGTATATACCTTTTAACTATTATTCTCTAGAGCCAAAACCTAAATTTAAAGCAATTGCACAAAAACACTTTTTTTTTAAAAAAAATTAAAAATTTCAAAAATAAACGATTTTTAAATTTGAGCAATTTTTTAAGTATTTTGAAAATAAAATAAACTTAGCACCTGAAAGCAAATATTAAGTTTAATTTGTGACTATTTTTGTGGTATTCGCATAATATTTGAATTGTACGTTTCACGTGAAGTGAAACTCACATTCTTAGGGGAAAAAATCAAGTCTTCAAAATGTAGGCAATAGCTTTTTTTACAAACCATTAAAATTTTAAATTTAACTATCAAATAAGATATATGAAATCGTTTGAAACACACACAAAAATTTCACCCTTTGAGTTGAATTTTTAAATACAAAAATTATTTATTGCAAACACATTTTAAATACACAATACAAAAGTTTTTTAATAAAAGCATTTTAAACACGTTTCTCGAAAGATAAGGGTCATGACACCCCTTAAGTAATAAGCTAATTTAGCATGTGGTCAATTTTAGGGTGCTATTTCCCCTAAAAATTTGTAACCAAGAGTAATTTTTCTTATTCGATTTAATAAGTGGACAGTTAATTTGTTTTAATGAAGGTCCAAAAGAAATATTAAACACTATTTTCCCGTCTAGGTATTTGTTTAATTCTTGATCAAATCTGTGTGGGGTTAGGAAGGTTGAATTCGACACGATTTATAGTAAATATTATCTTTAATTAGTAGTTTAAGGCAGTTAATGTAATTGAAATACCTTCAACAAGAAAAAATGAGCATATTTTTCACCATTTAAATAATCTTCAGTGATTAAAATTAAAAGAAATGGAACACATATTTTAAAAATGAAATAAAAGAATATTATACATAAGTGTTTGTTCATGCACAGGAAACTAAACTTATAAACGCAAATAAGTATATATGAACAATTAATAAACAATAGTTGTATTTGCACATTTAAAAGTCATATACTCAAATTTAGTAACTTCATGTCTAAATCCCACTGCATTTACTAACTCAAAACTTTGCACAGTATTGAAAAATGTAACTTTTTATGAATTGAACATAATTATAATTTCACAAATTAAAGTAACTAAAGTTAAACAAATTAAATTAACTAAAGTTAAACAAATTAAATTAACTAAAGTTAAACAAATTAAATTAATTAAAGTTAAACAAATTAAATTATCTAAATTAACTTGTACATTTTGTATTTCAAATTTGACATAATATTTATACAAATACTAAGCAATACTTAAAATACCTGAGTGTTTATCAGAATAAAGTATTATCTTTACTGTATAGCAAATAATGTCCGTTCTTATGTATAAAATATCTGGATAGAGGAGATTTTGAAGAATGTGTAACAGAATTCTTAAAAAAAAAAAAAACCTTATTTTGAGAAAGATGCATTTACAAATATTTTTTTTCTCTAAGGAATTCTACATCAATTCAATTTTTTAACATATATTTATCAAATTCTAATAAACAATACATCTATGTAATTAGCGAAGTTCCCTACATTTCGTAGCTGCAAAATAAAAAAAGCAATTTATAAAGCACATTTAGTTCCTATTACTTAAGAAGTGTTTCTTGTAATCAAAAAATATTAAAACGCAGTCGAAAACTATTTAAGCTAATATAACAAACAAGTTATTGAAAATAATTCAAAGGTCATTAGAGGACTATAAATATTAATTTACTTTCTGTTTAAATACCTTTTTTTACTCAATTATTGGTGCATTTTAAATTAACTAAGTAATAGATAGATTGTCATTAAATGCATTCAGTATTAAAAACCAAAAGCTTCATATCAGAAATGTTTTCATTTATTTTAGAATCATGTAATCAGAATAAATCCCTTTATGCAATTTGGTCATTAATTTGACAATGTAGAACCTTACGTAATATGCAGTAAACAAATTTGCTCTGATTTTTCCCCATTAAATAATGTTTACAATGAAATTGTCATGCAGAATAAACAATGATAATAATAATTAATGATGTAAAATAATTACATTTAACCATTAAAATGAAAAATAGCCGGACCAATGATACGTATGAAAAACAATTTTGACAAACGTAATTAAAAATGTAGCTTAACTAGATTAAAATGCGTCAGAAAATAATAAAAAATAGAAATATAGAAGCTTAGGGACACTAAACACAGATAGTTTATTTTCTGCAGAAAATCAAATATTCAAATACCACATTAATGATAAAATATATTAAATATATATTAAAATGGGTAATGAGATGAATTCATTTCAGAAATATTTCAACCATGGGTGTCTTGTAAAAAATGTTTATTTACTTAATATTTATTTTTTCTATTTAAAATGAAAAATATGATGCTTGCGATTTTTTAATCATAAGCACAGATTTTTAAGAGATTCCATTGCTGGTGTTTTTTAGTTTAATTCTACAAATACAAAGCACAGAATTGTCAAGAAATTTCTAAATAATTTCACTAAGAAATTCAATGGTAAAATATCGATATTTCAAAGATATTCATTTACTTTATGAAGCACGTTCTGACTTTGAAAAAAAAAATATTTTTGATTCTGAAGACTATATTGTTTTCTATATGAAAGTATATTTTGCGTCATTGAACAAATATCTGCGAGGATGAAACATACATGTATGCTGAACTCTTACTATTAAAAAATATCATTCAATTTTATTTAAATATTTATTAATGACTCATATTAAATGACAAAATTATAATTAGTTGATGTGTTATTCAAGACAATTACTTCCAAAAATAACAATTTTCAAAAAGGCATGTGTTTTAAATTCCTTAATGGAAAAAGAAGTAAACAAAAAGGAGATAAAAGAGATCACTTAACAATTGCATTGAAGATATCTGTTGATTTTCTGTTTAATTCGTTAATTAAATTTAACCTATTCAATGTCATTATGCAAGCTTATCAATCTTCAAACAAGTACAATTTCTTGAAGGACTAAGAAAATTTAAGCATTAATAGATATTTGTTAATATGAAATACGATTAAATATTCTCAATAACCAGATTATATATTTTACATTTAAAACTATAAATTATGTGGATAAAATTTTTAATGAACCCTTTCTACAAAATTACAGTAATTATAATCTAGTGAGAACATTTGATATATTCTTTAATATCAGGTATATTTTTCATTATTATAACCTTTGTTTAGTATTTAAAAACAGATCATACTGATTTTTATGTACACTTTTGGTTGTTGCTCTTATATATTTTAAATCATTTTTTGTGATTTTTTTCCTTCTTCTGTCGATTTCTCTTCCTGATCCAAGCCTACATTCATATCCGAAATTGGTGTAAATAAGTAGGAGCTAAGAAGCACTACTACTTCTATTTTTTATACAAACATTATTACTAAATCTATAGAGAGAAAATTACGTATTAAACCGGAAATACAGTTGGAGGTAAGAGAGTTGAGAGAGGTTATGTCCTGTTATAGAGTCACAAATCTGTAATGTAGTAGCATTCAATTCCATTTCTTTTAAAGAGTCATATTGAATTGTAACTGAGTTATTGAAGATTTACGATTCTCTTAGAGTCGCAATGAGTTACAATTTTGTTTTGTATAATCATTGAAGTTAAGCACGTTACTGCGTGCTGTACATAGGTTAAATTTTAACTTCCTGTAACGGGGTGTTTTCTTGACATGATTTACATATAACGTGGTGCAAAAATTGTGAATATCTCCTGTAACGTAGTCTTCTTATAACACATTTTTCGCACAAGAACATAGCAATAACTCAAGTAATTTGAAAGATTTATCAATGGCAGCGCTTATTCAATGTGTTAAAATATTGTAATTGACATTGATTAGGTATTCTCCTATTTAACAATGCCAGTTATCAGGAACGTTTTCTAAAAATTAGTGAACAATAAAGAATTACTGTCATTTAATTTATTCTAAGATTGTCTTTAAATGTATTCAGACCCCCTACGTGTTTTGAAGTTCTTTTGATCTTTTTCACTTTTACATTATTGGAAGTTTTCAACAACAAAGAACATGTAGGTGAAATATTTTTATCTACTGTAATGTTTACCTGAAAAAAAATATTTATCCAGAGGTTTGTAACATGACTGAAGTTAACAGTAGGGGAGACAGTTAAAGGGGGAATATATATCTCTCATGGACCAAATCCAAATTTTAAATCATTTGAAGGATAGAGAAATAATATTATCTATTTTAAATCTGTTAAATTTAAATGAATCTACAATTCAGACTTCTACAAAGAAAAACAAGACAGATATAAGGAAAACTCTTGCTTAATTTATAAAATGTTTAGTGTATCATTTTGTTATTTCAACTATGCAATATATTTAAAAACCCTAAACTCAAATATGTAAATATCTACGTATTCATTGCCATTTCTATAGTAAAATTTTGATAATTAACCAAGTCAATCACAACTTCGTACTTTGTGAATGCAGTTTTTGTATAGATTTGAATAGCTCTGGTTAATGCACTATTTATTTATTACTGAGATTTTATATAATGCGGCATGAATGCACTTAATTTATATTAATTCTGAGTTTCTTATAACGCGGTTTCTATATAACGTGGCAGAAGGTTTCAGAAATAACACTGTATAAATTATTCTGGTTTTTCTTATTTCTGTGTTTCTCATAATGCGGTTTCCAAAGAACGATTTTCCCGATTTGAATTAATTTCAAGTTTCTTATATTATGACTTCCATATACAGCGGTACAAATCAATCGCATTATAGAAGATTTGATTGTGCAGTATTCTGCGGCAATCCATCAGATACGGAGCAGAATACCCCAGATTATCTGAAAACGTCTAATTACTGGAAAATGATTAATAATAACAACAAAAGTTGTGTATTGTTGTATAAAATGTAATACAATAAACGCAAATAAAGTGTCAATTGCACGAAATAACTAAAAGCGCATAAAGTATTATATTTTATATTGATAGCCTATATTATACCATTGGATTAGAAGACATAAAATAATATTTTATGACTTGTCAGCTTGTGGGAAAACGCCGGTCTGCTATTAGGGTAGAAAAGGGAGGTGACGAATTACAGAGGAAGTCCTATGCATGCAATTTGCGTCTCACTTCTTTTAGTTTTAATCAGTTATATTTTTTCATGTCAAGTGGAGGTTGAATTTTGTTATTCATGCGTTTAACGAATGAAAGAGTGATCAGATTCATAGCTTGATTATTTGTTAATCTCTATGATAATCTTTTTGTTATAATCCCAAACGAATTAACGAATTTTACTAATGGATAATTTTATACCTCACATATTTTTATGTCTTGAAATGACCAAATATAATTTAGGAAAAAAATATGTTCACCTAGAAAATCTATTTCTCAGAAACACTTTTAATTTTGCACTTCTTTTTCAAGATCGCATTCATTAAGTTTTAAAGTGAAAAATAAACTAATTGCTTAAAAGTGTCTTAAATCATTTGTATCTAAAACACAAGGCAAACAAAACAAAGCAACTTGTTTATATGAATTCTATCCAAGATTTCCCTTGTATTTCAAATATGATATTAAAAAACCTTTTGATATTCTTTATTCAATTTCTTTAAGACCTTAATATCAAATGCTCTCAGTAAAAGTATCTAATGCTATTTTTAAATGTTTTAAATAACTTAATAGAAATTGATTTCGCAATCCTCATTCACTAAAGACAATCGAAGTAGCGGATATTAGTTTTCAGTTAACTGATGATGAAAAGTAAATACAATGGTTACTCAAAAATTACTCCTATTATAATTGAGAAAGGGGTAACCTACTGCGATACTATCTAGATATCGATTTTTCTTTTTTCAAGAAATCCTTTAGTATGACTCCATTTGCATCCGTAGAAATCGGTGGCATATCTTTTACGGACGATGAGATTGTTTTCACCGTCTTTGGAACTGATCCATCGAAAGTAATCAGTTGTTTTGATTGTTTCTTGATTTCCGTTAAATAAGGATGAATCAGGGTCTCATCGACGATGGCAACTCGACGTGGAAGTAATCGAAACTAACTCATAAATCAATTTCAAATATGTTTTAGCACCGTTTTAATAGATAGCATCACACAATGGTTTCAACCACCTGCCTTAACATCGCATCTGTCGTCATATATTTTTAGAAAACTCGTTTATATAGTTTTACAAAATTAATATACCTTTATAATTGTTAAATGTTATTGAAATACGTAGAAGATATTAAAAATATGTAATAGAAATAGAAGCATCCATGAAGTGAATCCCGTTAAAAACTTCAGAATGAGTCCATTTACCACCACAAACATAAAACACGCCCAGAATTAGAAAAACAAAGAGGCTTGAAAGGGAATAAAAAGAAAAAAAAAAGTTATTTTCTCGCAAGACTGCTTTTATTTATGCTCTCAAACTACTATTTGAAAGTATTGTAGGGAAACTTACTTATGTTTTGAAAGAGAAAGAAATTTCGCTTTGAGATAAGAGTAGAAGTGTTTGTTCACACCAAGGAAAGATCTAAAATGCAATTCAATTGGTTGAATAAAAGAAACTACTCACTTCCATATCAGACATCAAGATTTAAGAAAAAGGAAGAATTAGCTCAGATAAAATCCTGAAAGAAGGAAAAGAAGATAGATTTGAAATGAGATTAAATTATTTGAAATTTGAAGCTAAAATACCCTTTAAGAAAAAAAAACGATACTTTACAAAAAATTTTACGAAATATGAGGTTATATCAGTAATTTCTCATATCGTATAGCAATCATATTTGAACAATTAATTTACTGATGATTTTATTTCCCAAATTGTAATTTAAACCATTGTAACGTACTAGCATCGTTATCAGAAAATGCTAAGCTAATTTTATACTATGTAATAATATTCAAAATTAAACTGGTTTACTAATATGGAGCGGCCTAAAAATATAATAATTTAGAAATCTACTTATCTTAAAATTTATAAAGTGGCAAAAACTGGATTCGCGTCAGATTTCTGATGACTGGATCCCAATCAGAAAAGATCACCTCGCAATCGCTCATGCCTATTTAGTGTTCTCAACTATCTAATCCGGCTACCTCATTTTACTTTTAGTACTAACAAATTCTGTATCTGTTCATTTCCCATTCACTACACATCTTGTACAGTAAAGATAATTTACATATAACACAGTTCTTTCAAGAGATGAGGTTCTTAATTCAAATAATACAATAAATTAGCTGCAAAGGTTAGCTAAAAGGAAAAACGCGTGGGAACCTAATAGATTGTATATATATATATATATATATATATATATATAATTTGATATTGATGTGTAATTAAATAAAAACTTTGAAGTAAGTCATCTCAGTATTTAGAAAGTAAAATGTTATGTAAGAAATCATTAATGCAACATTTAGTAAAAAGATGTATACCGTTCCATATAAATAAACATAACATTATGAACAAATAATAAATAAATAAATGAATAAGTAGGTATTCAAAATTAACTATAAAATAATATAAATTTAACTATATAATATGGAAAATTCCAAAAGGGAGTAAATTAAACCAAAAAAGTTGACACCTTCCTAATTAACAAAAGAAAAAAAGTGTAATTATAGAAAAACAGTAAGAAACCAAAATTTGAAGAAAAACGAAAATTGGAATTTTATATATTTAATGATGTAATGGGCATTAAACTGTTAGGCTAAGATATTCTAGAATTATGGCCAAAATAGCCCCACCAGAATGTATTGTAAAAATGCGGTTATAACACCAAAGATGTATTTGAACATAGATTGAAAGAAAAATTAATTCTTAAAGGATTTCAAAAAAGGCAATAAATCTAAAGAAATACAAAATAACAAAAATTGATGTAATCAATATAACCAAAGATAATATTGATAACGCAAAATATGCACCAATATAAGATATATATTTGCATGGACATATCACAACATGGAAGAATTAAAAAACAGGATGTTCTAAGTATACGACAAGTATAAACTAACTATGCAGGAACTTTCAAACCGTGTGACGTGGTAGATATCACACCATACCACCACACCAGTTGAGGGAGCGGTGTACTACTATTCAGCAAATAAGAATTGAGACTTTCACCGTGATCCTAGACACGAGTGAACGATTGTCTAAATTTAATCGACTCAAAAGACGACTTGATTCCACTAGGTTCCAACCCAATACACCACTCGAAACGGAGGCAAGGGTGAGTGGGTGTCAAAGGAAGTACATGTAATGGGACCGCGATGGCAAATATCCTTCAGCCCCGGACCTTACATTGGTACGGACTGACACAAAGGCTCTTAGTGATGGTACTCGTGTTTATAGATGGTGGACAATATGATAGATGGTCATATTCGAGCGTGTCGTATGATGAGACGGTCTTCTGGACTATTAGTCTGACGAGAAAATCCTGTCAGCAAGGGCACCGTGTAACAGACCTCTCTCTCTTCTACTGGTCCTAACATCTCCTCACAGTAAAGTCAGAACGGCCTGGGTGGCGATCTGTTCTCCGATCTGAACACCAGAGTTCCATCATTCCTATGATTCCCCTCTCGATTCTGACAGTTGTTCATATTGTCTTCGATGGCATCGTAATGGAGTCTCTAGTTAAAAGTGTCCCTTTGAAACAGATTAAATACACAAAACCAAGATTTGCTTACCTGTTATATAATCCACGTAGAACGAAGTTCAGCACCCTTTAATGGAATGCTAATTTTTGTAACAATCACACTACTATTTCTTGGTGCGCAAAATTTTATGTTCATGAGTATATATATATATATATATAACATTTATACTAATCAGATAAGCAAGTTTATATAAATAATCAAACAGTTTAAAATTTCTAACTCAAAAACAAACAAAAAATTCTATTAAAGAATGAGAAAATTTACTGTAGAATACTAAGTGAAATAAAAAGAAAAATTTCGAATAATGGAAAAATTGTAATTAACAATATATATATTCATATGTATGTATGTTTATAAATAAATTTTAATACAGAGAATACAGAGAGAAAGAGAGACATCACTAACTCCATTCTGATTCATTGAGACGGAGAAACCCCGCATTCTGATGACATATCAACTATTAGAGGTTCATAATGATAATGCTGGGGCACACATCTGACTTTATAAAACAAAGGTGACAGTTGTAGTTAAATAGTTCGTGGAATTGCGTTGTTTGGGTCGGTAAATTGATTTGAGTTTTATAAATTATAACTATGTTATTTAAAAACGATAAAAAGTTAAAATTAAAAAAATAAGTTGTTTGTCTTTTATATATACATATATATATATATATATATTGAAATCACATAAAACTATTCATTGTACCACAAGTATCACATGGGATTTTCATTAGTAAATAAACGAAAGTAAATAGAAAGACAAATTACAATAAAAAAATTACGGAATATCAGTAAACAAAAAATAAGTAAATATACAAAATAATTAAATTTAAAAGTAACAAAACTATGAAGTCATAAAATGAAAGCAATGGAGTTATAAAATGAGGTGAATGCAGATGTACTGAAACAAGCTGTAAAAATTTGAAGGCCAGTGGATTTGAGAAGTTCACACACTTCTACTTCCTAGGATTTTTTTTTCTTTACTTAACTTTGTGTAAAATAGTGATAGGTGTTCAACATTTTACATAATACGAGGATTACATTTCTAAATTTTAGAATGTCAGAGGTTAAGTCTGTTGAAGTACACTTAAAATTATATTACGTAAAATAATTTTTAATTTAACCCGATGTTAACACATCGGAACATAGAGTAAATATCTGCTGTCAAAGATCTGAAAAGAAACACAATTTTATTTTATTCACTACCTAACTTTATTAACCAGTAACTGGGCTAACTCATTAATTATTTAGTTGTAATGGAGCAACACGATGACAGAAATAGGGCTCGCGTTTTACAAGTAAATTATAATAGCATCAAACAAGCAAGTTTACTCGTAATGACCTTTTCTATATTTACTGAAATGCAATTCCAACTAATCAAAGAAACTTTGGCAGGAGAAATAGTTAATGTCTTGAATGTATCGGCAATGTATTTTTATAAAGGATCTTGGATGATGTATTCTAGACTTTAATTAAATAGTTGTAGTGCACTAGAGTAATTAAAATATCCTTAGTAATGTCTAACCTAAACGTAACTTAAAAGAAGTTACTTACAAGGAAAGCTAACAACAAACTAATTGAATTCACTGTTACCCTACTAATTAAATTAACCTGAACAAAAATGTAATTAACAATCAGAAAATAATAAAAACAATTACAAAAACTGACTAAAGTTAGCAAGGAATATTATTCCTTTCATATAAAATTTACAAAAGTGAGCGAACTTATATGTATTTGTAAAGAAATGAGACATCAAGTATCAATTCATGAGCAGGAACAAACAACAAGGGTACTAAGACTAATATTTTTACTAAAGAAACTATGTCCGGTATATCGTTACATAAATATTCAGCAAATTATAAAGTTTTCAGAATCATCAAAAGGAATCTGTTTGATGCATTAAGTTAAATCCCTGTGCACTGGAGCAATTCTTTATTTTACAAAATCATACCAAGTGCCTTAAAAATCCAATAAATATAAGTAATCATTTTTATATAAAGTTTACATTTAAAATAGATCATAAGGTTTAAAAATAATATTTTTAAAAGTGAAATAATTCATAATTTATATCAATTTGAAGTGCTTAACTAAAAACCTTAGTATTTACTAGTAAATTAAGTACCCCAGCTACTTACTTATAAATGAAATCAAAAGGAGCATTAAGGTCTTAAACCTTTTATAAATTATTATTATTATTATTATTACACACACACACACACATATATATATATATATATATACATATATACTCACACACATATATATACATATGAACATAGAAAATTTAAAAGATGCTTGTAAAAATGGTTTTGTGTCAGCAATTTCAAATTTGAAAGAAAAGATAATAAAGGAAGTAATAAACCAGCAAACAACATTTCGCCTTGAAAAAAAAGGAAGAGATTCATATAATTTCTTAAGCAATTTACTAAAGCTGCGTTTTTATGATCTATTTATTATTCAGGTTCATTTATATGTAAAATCTTAAGAGTTTTAAGATATCAGGTTACTCGCTTTACCGCGGCAATTTCTACGCACGAGTTGAAGCTCATGCATGGATTGTTGCAAGGTTTTGACATGAAATTAATTTTCTCTAGCCGTTTATGCGATTTCATTTTCTTTTAATTTCAAAATGAGTTTCTCTATTTTTAGTAGACTTCATTATTTCTTGTGCATCAATAATTTTTTAATGCTCTGCACTTTCAACAGATATTTTGTTTTTTTCTTATGCTCATGCTCTCGACATTTTTGAAAGAGTGTAAAGCAAAGTCTATAAAATTAGTTATCACTTAACTTTTTTATACATCACACATTATATTTTAAAATAATGTGTTTCATTTGTAAATAGATTTATGTAAATAACTTTGAATATATGCACATAAATATCTTAAAAATTTATTTTTTAAAAATCTCTTCAATAGGATTTTTGATTTCCTTTCTTTTATGTGTAGGTCATAAAATGGAAATATATTCACAAAACAAGGGTGTAAAATGTTTTTTTTTATAAACATGAGTTTGAATTATTAATTGAATACTACATTTTGTAAAAATTATAAGTAATATGGAAAAGAACTTTTTTTTTCTTATGGGATCTTTTGGTATCCTCCTAAGTTTTTCAGATTATTTTACAACACCAAAAGATTTTTTTAATACTTCATATCTCAAAAAATTAATTAAAAATATCTCGTTAAAACTTTTTAATTATATTGTGAAATCAGACTAGAAGATTTATAAAGCAATAATGCAAAGTTTTAAGAATTATCATTATATATATATAATAAATTATACTGGTACTTCTAAGGACCGTCGGCTTAATAATGTTGAAAATATTTCACAACTGTGAAAATAAAAATAAAAAAAAACTGTACACCATTTCACTGTTTTTATACCATGCGCAACAATATACATATATCTATTCTTGATGAAAATCATGAAATTTTTTTTCCATTCTGCATAGAAATACAATGCTTTCTTCACAGTTTGAGTAGGTTTGACTATGCTTAGATTTTTTGCACAGATTTCCCAAAATCCTAGTTTTTCTAAAAACGTAGGCAGTGGCTCCAACTTACTAGTTCATTCAAACGATCAAAAAAGATTGAATAAATTCTGATTTTAGTGAAAAGTTTTGTAATAACAATGGTAATATTTCTTTTCCTTATTTTTAGGACTCATTGCATTTTCAGGTCATCATCTGAACTGATATCTACCTTTTCAAGAATTCTGGAAAAAAGATAATGAAGATATTGGAAGATCATCCATCGACATTTTTTCACCAGATGAACTTTCTACATCTTTATCACTGGTCCAAAGACAGACTTTCGAAGAGGGGCATAGTATCTTCTGTTATTAGACCACGTGTTTCAAGCATATATTAAATAAGATAGTCAATAGTCAAATGTCTAAAGCAACGCATTTTGAAAATAAGCACCAAATAGGCTCAATGTCTGTTTTACCTTCCATATGAGAAGAAAAATATCTATGGATAAAAATAAGTAAAAACCAAAGACTTAAATTTATTTTAAAAACAATATCGTAGGTAAAACGATTATTCTGCGATTTTTAAACTAAAAAGTACAAGTAATGACTCCATAGACTCGACAGTATTTAAAGGTAAAATAAAACTAAATACATTAGCAATTACTGCTTAGTCTCTACGGAACTTAACAGTACCAGTTCAAAAGCGGTTTTGAAAATAAAGTAAAAAGGCTGAAATTCTTAAATTTAACTAATAAAAAAATTTCTGAGGAAAGTAAGAAAAAAAAATTCTGAGGGATTACATATGAATGATAAGACGCTTTACAGCAGGAACGTAATATTACGTATTAAACCACATGATGTCTTAGATAAGACACACAAAACGAAAATATTTCTTTTAATCAATTGTCAGCATCCCAGAAATAATAAGGACATATGTCAATGATTGAAAGCGCTGGAGCATAAAGGTGTAAATAAAAATTGCATCGAGGAACTTATATTTCTAATAATATAGTATCATCAACGATATTCGATGATCATCAATGGTATTGTAGTAAGGGGTTATAAAATAAAAATCTCACATTACTGTTGCCTATCGTCAAGCAGACTGTCCACAGGAGGAACATTTTCTCTTTTTGAGGCTGATAGCACTTCAAAGAGAGACGCTGAGCTATTTGTAAATAATTCCCGTAACTTTCGAAGAAAATTACAGCTTGATTTTGACAAGGTGGGGTCTGCATTCATCGGAGTTTAATATGTCGTCATCAAAATAGCAAGACCATATCAAGTTTTATCTTTTTGGGGAAGAAATCGTACTTGGAGACTCTTCAAATGTCGAAGAAAACACTCGAAGAGGATGTAATTGATTCGACAGATGTGTCACTTTTCTTAATTTAAAATTTTCTTTGGGAACGCGAGCTATAATTAACGATTCATGACCAATTTGACAAACCTTCCACGAATTTGGTGAAAAGTGGCCCCGATTTGAAATGACTGCCTCTCTAGAAGTACCATACACTTCAAAAATAATATTGAATATATTTGCAATATAAAACTTCGACCCTTGGACTGTGTGGAATCCCACTATGAAAGAGTAGCTTACCCTGGAGCTCAAGCTCCAAGCTAAGAAATGATGGAGTACAATTTAAAATAATAATACATCTATCCATTTTTGCTAGACGTCCCTGCTGGAAACATTAGCCCCAGTTCACTTTCTCCTTCAAATAAAGATACGCGTGATAAATCACCTCTTAATAATTCATAATAAATAACCGAATTCTGGTTTTCATAAATTAACATTTGTTCAGATATGTCTTTTTATTTGTTCGAGTACTCAAGTCTGAATTCTTGATTGTTATTATTTTCTTTTACTTAACGAACCATAGCAGGGTCGCAAAATCGTAAAATGTTTATACTTAAATATTAAATTTAATATTCAGAGTATGGGCAGTGTTTTACAATGAGAAATTTCATTTCCATTGTAGGAATGGAGTGAGGATTTTGCCAAGATCGTACAAGAATTGAGGAGGAACTTTGACTTGAGCTCCCCTCCTCTTCCAACGAACACGTAAATGTGGAGCACTTTCGACAAATTATGCTTCTTGCTAAACGAACAACTGTCAACAACGGAACTCAACACGAGAGACTTTTTGGATGGCTGCTAAACGCAATCTGTTGAAAATAAGTGCAGAATACGATTGGGTTTTTGACTGATAATGTAGAGGAATATTGCTTTCCCGACTGTTAAGAAGTACCTCGCAAAACACAATGTTACTCCTAATCTCCTGATTAAGCTCTACCGAAATTTTAACAGTTTACATGACTGAAAATGAAATTAAAGAGGCAATACCTCACTGATTCATAAGGAGTTCCTCGAGTGATTGGAAATGTTACATGGACTAAGGAACTAGCGTATGTATATAGCAGGATAGTATTTCGAAGGAAAATAAGATACAAATGCTATCAATAGTTTTTAATAATTGTCCATTGCGTAAAATTTTGGATTCTTGTATAAAAATATGTGAAATTGATAGAAAAATATGTGAAAGAAATTCCTTTTAGGATCATTTAAAGAAATTCGAAAGTGATTGCAAAAGAAACGTTAGTCCATGTGTGCATGCTAGCAATTGTATTCCAATGGTATTAGAAATCAATCGACAATGAATATTTTCAAAGTATATTTTGGATATTTTTTTAAGAATTCCTTTCTATTTGAATTTATTTAAGTAGGCAACACGATGTGATTTCATTTACAATATATATTATACTTAGAAATATGCTTTTCCCACGAAAAATATTTAGAATGATATAATTGGGATTTCAAATATGTAAAAAAAAAAAAATCATTTATCATATAAGTATATTCCCTGACGTTTTCTCTTTCATAGATAACTGGAAGCACTTACAAAACTGAACTCGAATGTATTCACAAAACAAGAAAAACATATACATGACGTCACATGAGCGAATATATATATATATATATATATATATATATATATATGTACTGAATTAATAAATGAAATAGGGTAAGAAATTTCTTATTCATATTTATAATTTTTATATTTTAACTTTTTTAAGAAATTAGTTTGATAATCAGCTTTGTAAAAATAATATTTAAATTACTTCAATTATTTTGAAAAGTTATAGATGAATTAAGTAATTGCATATTTCTTTGAGTAAATAGTAATGTGGCATATTTCTAAAAATATTTAAACTTAATTACTACCAAAAAAGGGCATACTGCTTTCATGAAAATAGTTATCCATTTTTTTTCGTAAATATAACTAATAATTCTATAAATGATTACTTTTAAAAAATCATTTAAGAAATCTGTTTCCTAAGAATTTATATTAGCCTTACTCAGATTAAAAAAGGAATTTATATTAGCTTTACTCAGATCAGAAATAAAAGTATAAGTATTGAATCTGATGTAAAATATTTACATTAAAATTAATTGAATAGGTTTATCCAATTATTTCCAAAAAATCTTAATTGCTTTTACTAATGAAAATTAAAGGAATTGCTGCTAAACATTAGCTAGACTGTAAAGTACAATAGTAGGAGACCTTGTGGTAAAACTTTAATTTATTTGCATCTTTTTCCAATATAACTCAAATTTTTTGTTTTAATACAAGATTAAAAGGAAATTAAATTTTACCTTTCGATATAACACAACTAATATTTTTAATAATCAACTAATAATACTAGAATTAAGTGATCTAATTTAAAGAATTAAACTCATTTTAAAGTAATAAATATAGATTATATATGTATATATATATATATATATAAAACACAAATGGTACAAATAAAAAAATACAACGTGTAACGGAAAGCTATCTAAAATATCCTTCACAAAATCATTACTATTAGGAGATAAAAAAAAAGAATTAAAAATAATATTAATTCAAATCAGAAAGAAAAAATGTTTTTTAACATTTAAAATTTTTAACAATTTTAAATCAAAAACCTCTATTAACAAGTTAAAAATGTATAACAGAATAAGGAGAGAAAGAAAAGGAAAAATTTAGAATAATGAAAAAATGTAATTAATACTGTTCCATACTTTAGAATGGAATAATGTAACTTTCTAATTCCATTGAAAAAAAGGGATGAATTTCGCAATCATCTTCAGTTTAACAGTAAACAGCCAAGTTAAACATAAATAAATACATAAAACATTATAAAACCATTTTAAGGTAACTAGCAAAAACTAGTAAGTACTACCAATAGAAATGCAAAAGGGAAATTAATTATCCAGTCATATAGAATAATTTAAATGCAAATGCATGAATCAATCTAGCATTACTATTAATAAAATATTAAAAAACAAATAAAACATCACATAAATTTCATAAGTAGAATTTACTGCCAAAGTAAAATCTGATTGAATGATTTAAATAAACCATACAAGTAACTTGATAACATAGATATAAATAAGCGAAAAGCTTTTTACTTACCTCAAATTACGAAACAAAAATTAAGGAAAAGCTATTTAAAAACCAATACTTTGCAAATTTAAAATAGAAACCAAAAATTAATAGTAAAAACTTCTTAAAAATTGAAAAATAGATGTAAAACAAATTTAAAAATGAGTCACTTTCTAAACTGAAAAATCCAATTTTTTCAAAAAGTCATTAAAAAATTGTTAAAAAATATGAAATTAAAAAAAAAGAAAGAAGAGGATAAACACACACACACACAAGTCAAGAATAAGAAAAAAATTAATTGAAAAAAGAGAGAAATGTACTATATATATGTATGTATGTATGTATATATATATATATATATATATATATATATATATATATATATACTCATCTGATATTTATATATACTCATTGACAGCTACACACCCTCACCTCGGTTTCGAGTGTGGCGTCTGAAAGGATTGGGCTGTACGTAATGGAATATGGTTGTCTTTAGCGAAAATTGAATTTAGACAATTGTATCTGAGTGTGGAGGATCATGGTGAACGTCTCAATCCTTTATTTGTTGAAAAGTGGCAAAGCGATTCAAGAACTGATTGTGATGGTATGGGTGCCATAGCACATGACACACTGAAACCTTTAATAATGATCCACGGCATCGTGACATGTGTACGTTCTCGACATTCTTCAGCCACATGTGTAACCACTCGTTGCATGGCTCTTAGGTCCATTTTTCAACAAGTCAATGCTCGCCCACACATAGCAAAGGTTTCATAGGACTCTCGCAGCTACATTTCCACCCTTCCCTGTCCTGCTTGATCCAATAAGACATATCTGATATCATTTAGAACGACAAGTTGGACATTCTACGAATTTGGTTGAATTATAGGCGGGTTTACAACAAGAATGAGTGGAATGAGATGTCGTAGGACATCATAAAGGACCTGAAAGCTTCAATGCCTAATCGTGTGACATCATGATATCATTCTAGAGGTGTCCCAACTGGGTACTAAAGTTTCCATTCATTTGTAATTTTTCCGAAAATAAATAATTTTGCTTAGATTTTGGAATCACTTACTTGAATTAACTTTGAACATAAGGAAATAAAACTTTGTTTCATTCTGACATTAGTTTCTTGATGCGTAAAATTTGTATGGCAGTGAGTATATATATATATATATATCCCGTGCTTATAGCTCACCTGTAGAGGGCGTTTTTTGTAAAGGGGTGAGTATGAGATGTCATCCGATCCCCTCAGAGCAGATTAGATTAATTCTCTTAATGGAGTTGAAGTAAGCGAGTTGATACTCGAGAAAGGTGAAAATAGCAAGGTGATTTAGGGCTGACTGTAAAGTGTGTACTGATCATCAAGGTAACGGGATAGGAACTGTGTTGAATGAATAAATTAATTTCTTAGAAAAAGGTCTGTGTGATCTCATTTGAATGTTAAGGGAATATAAATAGCTATGTAAGCTGCAGTAATTTAAGTGAAAGTAACTTAATAAGTAAACTACAGAAAAGAGGAAACAAAAGTGATATAAATTATGAGTTCTTAAGTATTAATAAGAAGTTATATTAGGTATAGTAAGAAAAAATTATTGATTAGCAAAAAGGTGAAAATTAGGGAGAACTATAAGTAAAGTTTGTAGTAGTTAAAGTTTAGTTTTTGTGATGTGGGGGAAATGAAAAAAATTACAATTTATATATATATATATATATATATATATGTGTGTGTAAAATTAATGAGGTTTAATTTTACATATGTACTCCACATAGAAAAAAAAGCATAAAATGCCCCTCAAAGAAAAAAGCAACTTTCCCAATGTTTTTTTTTATTTTTTATTATTATTATTATTATTTCTATAAGCATTTGAAGCAAGAGTTTTAGGTTTGAAAAAATAGCTCTTTAGAAGAAATGAACTATTCAAATTTTTTTCAAAAATCTAAGATTCAATAAGGAGTTTTAATTTACAAAATAAATAAATAAATGGGAAATAAATTTATTTCTAATAAGTCTATGAAACCATGCAAAATCTTAATTATTATCATTGATTGTGATCAAGTTGATTACTATTGATCATACACTCGCAGACTAATAACTGGTATCTTTGTTTTTTTATTTCCATTGCTAATTAATCAGCCCTGTGAAACGATTATCAACACAAATACTCATTACAATGTATTTGATTTAATGCAAAATCAGAACTCTTTTCGTTTTTAACCATCGATTTTCAGAAATTAAGTTACACAACTTTAATTAATTTCATTATGTTTATGTCATTTGCAACAAGTAATACTCTGGCATCAATTAAACTTAATTAAATATCAATATGGTTTCATGAATTATTGAAAGCTAGAATTCGAATGAAAAGTACTTGCGTTAAGAACAACAATTTCTCTGATTGACCTCAAAACATTTTTCTTTCATGCTGAGATATTTTTTTCCAATATTTAAAAAAAAAGTGATTTTTTGCTAGGTAAATATTGAGATTCATGATTACTTTTCATATAATGATTACTTTTCATGTTTGGTGTGTATTATTTATTGTAAACATATTTCTGCAGCAATGATCATAATTATAAATAAAAATTGTTTGTCAAAGTGAAAATACGATTTTTAAGATAATGGTTAATTTATGGCGATAGATGGTGTTTTTAGGTAGGTCAGAGTTAACTTTATGAGCTGTCGTCTGTTATACTACCTAAACAAATTTAATACTGATTAGTTTTGACTGGAAGCGCGACGAGTCGTGAGGTCATTTTTGCAGAGACGCTGATGATATCTAGATTCATCATTTTGACCATATCATTCAAGCAACAATCAAAACATTGGGTTGTTTTCGGACAGTCTACTCTAAAGAAAGCAAAGGCAGTCTCATAACCAATAGAAGTGATTGCGACTACGTTTTCGAATGCGAAAGACGTCGTGCTCTTAAATTCTTTAAAAAACAGAAAATGAACAGTGGATAAAACTACACACACACACACACACACACACACATTCAGTAACCCCAATGCCATCTCCCATTCCTAATACGCTACTTTCGCACCATCCTCGCAAGTAATTATGATTTTTTTCTGGCTTATGTGCATTTTTTACATGTTTGGAAGATTTGCTGAAGTACTGAACATAACTATAAAAGAAAATTACTTGGAAAACGTAAAATATGGTATTTAAGTATGCATAGTTAAATTAAATAATATTAACACAGTTATGAGAAAATATTTCACATATTCAAATATACGAAAAGAACTGGAAAGGCCTAATCTAAAGAAAATATTTATCAATAAAATGTTGTTCAAAAACACCATGTCTAATTTCATAAAAAAAAACCATTACTTGAAGATTAAATATTTAGTTAATTGCTAATGTGCTTATATACAAAAATAGTGTATTGCAAAGGAAACACAATCTTTGAAAGAGAAAAATTCAAAAGTGAATGTTTCAGTTAGTGTAAACAGTTTACAAATTTTGTTGTTTTAACTTGTATTGATTTACAGGAGTAGTCTCGAAAAATAAACAATTTAAAACTACTGAAAAGAGTATACTGAAAAATATTTACTAAGGAGCCTGTGTTTTTAATCTAGAATATAAAATAAAAATAAGTTAAGAAAACGAAATTCTTGTAATTTAATATTTCCTTTGATCTATTGTGTACACACACAAATAAACATTTTTCTATAAAATAAACTTAATAATTCAAATAAATGAGAAAATTGTTTTTTCTTTTATGTCAAAGAAAAGTAAAAAATAACACGAATATTATATTAAATTATAAGGGATTATTGCTCTAATGTTTTTTATATTGTTTATGACTTATAAGCGTTGCAAAAATGTACTTGAATACTTCATCAAATGTAATGCAATATACATAATGCAACATACATAAATCTTTACAATACCTACTTGTATGTTCAAATATTTAACCAAACTGTTTTTCCAGACTATTAAAACAGTACTTATTTTATTTAAGCAAAAGGCATTTACAACTCACAATCTGACAATAGTAATAAAAGTATGTCTATTGCTGAAGGAAAGGAGAAATAATAAATGTTGGGTTTAGGATAAAAAATATGAATTGTGTGTGTGGTATTTCAATTCAATCAAAGTAAAGATAATTAATTTAGACCTGAGGGATCTTTATCAGAGTCAATGACTATTGCAGTATCTCATTCAAAAATATTCAACTGAATAACTCTGGTCTGTCATCTCAATTGATTTACAAAGTACTCACATGAAGAAAAATTGGAAGATACTATGCACCCTATTTTATATTTTATTTACATAAGGTTTGGAATTTAATATGAACTCGTAGGATGAATAAGAATTCATACAACAGAATAAAGTAAAACAAAATGGCGTAATAAGAATGAGAGCTAACCTCATATACCATTGAAATATTAAATATATATTTGCATTTTTAACTTTCAAAATAAGATTTGCACTTTAAATACCAGATTTATATTCTTTCTGAATTGCTTTTACAATGTAGATTCTATCGCTTTCCCCCTTCATCTAAAACTTAGGACACTTAAAATAAATTTGGTTGATTTGAACGCTCTTCCAATGGTTGAAACGTGACTTATGTAAGTTGGATTAGAATTATTGAATTGCAAACAATAAATTTATGTACATGTATATATCAACAGTTAAGTGTTTAATTCGAGTATTGGAAGTTAGTTAGAGAATATTGATGGCTTGCGACGCGTAAGAAATTATCAAATCACAGGCAGGAAGAAATTATTTTGATCAGGAACATCTACAATTCTTATGATGATTCGAAATCAATTGGTTCAGTAAAAAAACTTCCCTTATTGCATTAAATATTAAATTAGACTCTTAGGGGGAAACTTGCCACCAGTAAAGTAAGTTAAGGATTGAATATAGATTATTTATAGATCTGAATAAAATAACTTGGTTATCGTCACTGTATGATTTCTATAAATTAGGCTTTTACATGTGAATTTTTTAACTGTGAATTGTAACAAAAAAAAGAGTAAGTAATATCACTGTTAGACATTTTAATAATGTTTCTTAAGTAAATAAATTAAACTATACAGTTTGAATCTATATTCTTAACATATTTTACTTTGAAATTTTTACAATTTAGCTCTGTATCTGAGAATATTCACATAAAATTTATGTTTGTTCCTTTTAAATAAGAACACTTCGTTCTCCCTAATATATCATGTCAGATTAACTTACGCTTTGAAACTTTCTTCCCTTTGTATCCTTTGCCCCTTCTTAAATTTATAGGTAAAATGGTCAGTGATTAAGTTGTTTATTAATTCTGTCCCAAGTTTATTACATTAAGATAATTACAGCACAGTGCATCGATTGAAGTTTCATTACATTTAGCAACATCAGCAATTTACGTTTAGAATTTTTTTCTCATCCTTTTTGTTCCTTTTGCCACGCTGGCAAAAGAAATCGATTTCAGCTTAAATCTTCTTATCCTATTTGCCAGGACAAAAACAAAACGTGTAAATAGCTTTCCGAGCAAAACAAGTTTTCCACATTTTCAATTTCTTTCCTTTTAAAGAGATTTTTGAGTAAGTTAATTACACCAATAGCTGAATGTTGTGTTTGAAATTCTTGTATAATGTTTTAATTCGTTCATTTTAAGTATATGAGAAGTTTCAATATGAAAAATATACTTTATATTACAAGTTGTCTTTTCACACAAGGTGAATATGAAAAAAAAGTTCTAAAATTTAACATAAAGATATAAATTTTTAAGAATAGAACGCCTTTCATTCTTTAATTTTCGTATAATCATTTGCATCAATACATCCTTTCAAAGATGTACAGTAAGATTATATTTAAAGGACATAAACACAGCCATATGATGCACCATACAACATCAATCAATGAAATGAAAAATTATAAGAAATTAAACATAAAAGGAAAATAAGCTTTTTACTTCTCTTTTGAAGTCAGAAAACATTTTGAGAGATAAGGACAACACTGCAGACACCATGTACTCTCCTTTTGGTCTATTTTATTACGACTCAAACTTCTGTAAGGTTTTAACTTTCGTTTTTTCAATATAACAAATGTTAATTGAATGTAGTACCAGCTCTATTTTAGATATATGTTTATCTTCATTTTTAGTTCAGACTAATAAATTTTACAAGTACACTACAAAATTGACAAAATATTTAAAACTTAAACTTAATGTCTGACACAAAAAACACATAAATGAATCTTATGGATGAAATTTAATAAACTAATACTATTTCAATATTTTCCAAAGTTAATTTTTCTATTAGTTTGATTTTATAACGGCGCTATAGGGAATACACTTTCAATCAAACCTGATTTTCAAAAAATTTATCTTTTATTTATCGATTTAATTCGAACATTTTTTACGAAATTCTAGCTTTTTTGTAAAACCTTTTTCACTTAAGATCTAATCTACATTCGTAAACTACATTATAGGTTTATTCATAAGAAAGAAACAAAAAAGGGGATTATAAACAAAATTCAGCACAATTTTGAAATCTTTCTATTAAAGGTAAACTTTCATTTACATAAAAGTTTGAAATATGAAACTAAGATCAAGAGATTGTTAGAAAAAAAAAACGTTACAAGCGATGTTTTTCAAAATGTAGCTTAATTTATGTGGAGTAGAGTCTAGTGTAATTTTCGATGATCATGATAACATTCTTCCTTCAAAAACAAATTTTGCATTTCTAATAATATGAAACTTCTTTGATTTAAAAGGAAGAATGTATATTATGATGTAGCAATTTAATGAGATGATTTTAAAAAGTGTATTTCGTCTAGACGATATTCAACAGAAAATATAGTTAAATGCTACTAAATGAATTATTAAAATCGAATTTCATTTCTCGTTACATTTACAGCTGCAAAAAATAAAACACTCAAAATAACTTTAATAATTTAATATGAATGATATCAACATGAATGTTCTAAAATTAATAATATTCACATATTACTTCATTAACTTAGTTAACACAATTAATTAAATTCTAAGAACAAAATCTCCTCAAAGGCTAATAGAATATTTCTGAATTAAGGTTGCTATTAAAATACTTCAATTTTTGTTAAATGAATGACTCAAACATTTGAAAAAAAATCCCATACAAGACTTTGCCAAGAATTTTTTCACCGAAAGGCAGGTATTGTTTTTCAATTCTAAAAGCACTAAAAATTAAAAAAAAAGAAATGAAATTTTTATAAAAAACATCAATTGCAGTTTTAACGAGGACTATTTGCGTGCATTCGCTCAACTAACATTAAGGTTTTATTTCTGATTTTTACACTTAAATTTCTAACTCCTTTCCATCCAAATGAAACGCAATTCACGTAAATCGCATAAATATTAGAAGTGTATAGTGACAGGGAATAAAGTGAATGCATAAAAAACTGAATACTGGATTTCGTAATGATTATTAAATGATCGATTAGTGAATTTATTGGTGGGAATAATAGTGAAATTAGAAACAGGTAGTCATTGTTGACTTGTGGGAAATTACATAAATTGCTATCGATAAAGAATCCAATATCTCTAGGACTGAGCAAAAAAAAAAAAAAAAAACCTCTCGAATGCCTAATCAGCTCAAATTAAGTAATTCGCACGTGAATATGCTGATACAATTTATCTCAAGTTCAAGCACAGCAGAATTAATTAAAATAGTAAATAATATCTAAAATAAATCTTATTGCAATTACTCGGACAGTATTGAGTCTCACCAAATCCGCTATAAGCCTAAGAAGACTTCTGTGCACATCACATATACTCGGATTTATTCACTCCGCTTCTAAATTTTTCTTTATTTGCATCATCACGTTTGATTTGATTGAGAAGAATCTAGAAACTTAAATATAAACTCAGACACAAACCTCAGATGTTAGTCGATGAATAAATTCTTGAATAGACTATATTAGAACTGAATTTGGTTATTATCAATCTTCCACTTTATTTTCATTGTGTAAATTAGTGACAATATCAGACTTGTAATGGAAGGTGCGTGAAATGATAATCACAGGGGCGTTACACAGTTACGAAACGCAAGTAGCTTGTAATGTATCAATACATTTAAATATTATTATTTCTCAAGTCACGAACTCATAAAATGAAAACATCTTGCAGTTTCTTCAACTTGATCAGGAAATATTCATTATTAAAACTTAAAATTGGAAATTGTAGAATCTTAAAAGGCCGTATACTAATTTACAAACATTAATTATGGATTCTCTCATTGTAGAAAAAAAAGAGTAAATACGAAGGCGATTGAGAATTATCTCCTTTAAGAGACAGAAGGAGAGGCTAATATAGTGGGTGTTACTATTGCGTGCTTCTTTCAATTCAATGGTTCCAAAACAAATTTGGCACCAATTTATAGGTTAGTTTTCTAAAGGTAGTCATTTGCTGCCAAATCACAATTCGATTGCTGTCGTGTCATTCGTCGTAATATGCTAGGGAAAAAAAACAACATCAGAAACATGATTTGTTTGGGTGAATCTTCTCCAAGAATGAGTACAACAGTCTTCTCAACTGTAACTATAATAGTTAGGGCGTCGAGTTTTTGGGACACGAAAGGCGTCAAACTCGCGGATATTTTAGAAAAAGGAACTGCTCTCAATGAACAATATTACGGATTTGATCTGTCTTTGTACAATAATTCGTTTGTACTGTAGTGTTCTAATTAATGGTCTCCTAATGATGTTTCCTCGAATGTCTGTAGAACTAACAATTGAATTCTAAAATGATTTAGTACATACGAAATTTAGACAATTTTCTGCATAATGCTTTAAAAACAACATGCTCCGTAATGAGGAAACTCTGTTTAAGAAGATTTTAACTATGTTTTTAAACTCATGCCTTTAATTTAGTTCATTTTGAGCCATTAAGAATAATAAAGTTTTACATCGATGAGAATTATGAAAATTATTACAGACGCTATTTTTCTTGGATGCCTGCCAAGAAAAGTAATTTTTCTCATGAACTGTCTTGAGCTTTTAATGACTTACAATTATCCTTAATACAAGTTTTCGATCCGATCGAATATATAAACAAATAAACGAAATGAATTATTATTCACACAACATGAAAAGAAATATAGAGCCTTTTGATCGACTAGTTTCGGGTTGATTTTAAATTTTTCTGTTCTAGCCAATTCTTAAGAAAAATTTATTATCAATGTCGACTTCATCGTGTACTTCTTCGTACATAAGTATAATTTTGGTAATACTGCAGATTAACTTTGCGATGTATGGATATTTGCATAAGCTTCCAGTTTTATCGTATTTGACGTTTCTTGCCTGAGAGAATTATACATTTTTGCACATCATATATCCACCAATAACGTAACTATAATCCAAGAGAAAAATTGTATACATATTAGCGGAAAAGGGAGTGTTTCAGTCATTCATTTTGGAACGTATCATGACATTTATCGAATTATATTCCATTTTTGATTAATTGATTGATAATCTTTTACTTCGAACTTAGAAGCAACACATCTATTGGTAGCGGATCTCTTAACATTGGTCGAGGTCAAACGACCAGAATGACACTTGAGCTGGTGCTTCCCCTCCAAGTTTCGTTACACGTCATGGGTGAATATTGTGAGATTTGTTAGGTGAACGTTGTCAACAACCATTTTTCTGTCAACGAATACATCTTTTTAAAATGAGGTTGGTGAATTTTTTTCGTTCTTTCTTTATTTATTTATTCAAGCAATTCATTTTCACTTGTCCTCATTACAACTACAAAGCTTACAAAATTATCATCCAGAAAATACAGCATCTTGTTTCCATTTGAAAAGATTGCGTATTGGAAATTTCCGCATTTGGCACGAATTTGGCGCTGTTTTGAAAACTTCTCTAAATAGGTTCCGTAATTTAGGAATTTACCTAAACCTTTTAATAAATTTCATAGTAAATTTTCAATTGAATTATAGAATTTCAGACCAAATTTATCAAATCAGATCATTTTTAGCATGTACACCAAATTCCTTTTGCATCCAAATAAATTGAACAGTAAAAATAATAAAAGAAAGTAATGTATTTAGACAATCAGACGATATTTATTTTTTGAAAGTCATACAGACAATGCTTCAAAGTTATGCACCAAAATAAACATAAATAATTAATATGTTACCTCAGAGATGTCTGAGGTGAAATATTTAATGCTGCAAGAAAAGAACTAAATTAATCTATACACCACAAAAACTTTTAAGAAAGATGAAAGGAAAATATATTTCTTCAAAATTTATTACTCGCCATAATTAAATTAAGGCTCTCTACTTCTTACTAGAAGAAACTATCAATAAAAAAGTAACCTTGTACTTTCATACAATTTAGTTTCTGCAACCGTTATTCTCAAACAGAGAAAATAAATACTTCTTATTTCACAAACCAAGACCAACGATTCCGCTTTCAAAATATATTTCTTCTCCCTGATCATTACTTTCAACATATTTTCAAGAATTCTTTTCGCAGTTTAGGGCTTTGCCGCTTCTTCGTACTTAACTCGAGCTTGCCTCCTAAATTTCTCAGGGATTAAATTGCAGTGACATAAATTTCTCTACCTGTCGTTGCTAAATGCATCGAGATGAATTTTAAAGTAACGTCTTTCGGTAACTCGATAGCGTTGTTTATAAATAAGTAAATGTATTTACTTTTCCTCAAGCCGTCGTAAGGTATTAAAAGAATTTAGATCATGATTTTGCATGGTATATTATCTTTAGATTCGAAGTGAGAAAATTTTAAAAATATTATTGTTTTTGTTTTGGGAATATTTGGATTATTTGATACTAAAGTTTAAGTTTACGTGTCTTAAAAATATTTGTATTAATTTCCATTTACTTTAGAAATGAATTAAATTTCATTGGAAATTTAATCATTTGTACCAGTACAGATGTGCTTCACAAATTTTTTTATTATATGTGAATGTGAAATGCTCTCTTCATTTAATATTGATTTCTCTTTAACATACCGTAAATTGAAATGAGCTTAGCTTAAATAAGACGCATTAAAGAAGAATATTGATTTAGAAGACTGGGCGGTAGTAAATTTTCCTTTTCTTAATATGTCAGTCAGATACCGAGAAATTTGATTAAGAGTAGTTTTTAATAAACCACTTTATTAAAATTTTTAAGTCGCGGCATGCAACATTATAAGAAAATACTTAACGAATTTCATTACTGAAGTTTATTGACTGATTAGTTATGCTTAAAATAAAATTTAGTATCGAAAACATTTTTAAAATTTAGTTTAACAGAATAAATCTCCGTAGTTAGATTAAATAAATATTTGCAGGGCGGAAAATGACAAGAATTTTTTTTCTCAAAAAGGATTTATTCTAATAGGACAATTACGGTTTCTTGAGACTAGTTACTCAGAAAAGAAAATTTCTGAGAATTAATCGTTTGATTGTTTTTTAAAGTCACTCTTAGAAGCAACACTAAGGCTATTAGCGATGGACCTAGTGATGATTGGTTTAGTGACGAGGACAATACCTGAGCAAGTATCATCCTCTTCAAACTTCCACACTACACCAACGGGGAGACGGGTGCCTGGACAGATTTATGTGCTTCAGACCAGCTAAGCGGTAATTTTACTTCATTTAAAATTCAAATCCACGACTCTGGAAACAATGTTGGTCAATCTCGAGTTCATCACCCTAGCCATTAGGAAAACGGGGTCAAATTTTCTTCGAAAAGAATATGCTAAAATAAGAAATTATAAGTTATTTTTTTAAGTGTACAAAAGTGGTTTATTACAACTGAATATCTAATGATACATTACAAAAATTCCCTTTTAAATTAAAACTATTATTAATTTTCTTATATATAACGAAATTTTTTATTAATAAAATAACGAATGGAGTTCTAAACGCTTCTGTTTAGGAATTTAAGCCTACAACTTATTGTTATCGGCATCGGAACATAACAAACGTTTTTTATTTAATATTGTAATCAGTTGGACTGTATTGATTTCTAAATATTATGTTTTGATATAAAATTAAAACAATTAAGATTTTATTATTTAGCCTTATAATTGACTCTCATGATATGAAAGCTTGGTAAAACTGTTTCAAAGCATACTTTGCTTCTACAACCAAGGCTGAACATAATAATGTAGGCTAAATGGAGATTGATATGGAAATAAAATAATAGATTTTTTTACGGCTCTTTCAAGTATTATGTACTGAACCGTTTGAAAGATAATTAAGATATTGTGAAGGACAAGGAAAAATATATTTATATTTACTTTAAGTTATAAATCTTAATTTTGTTACAAGTACAGCTATTTACATAAGTTTTGCGACAGGAAGTTTCAAGGCAACCTTCTAGAGGAGGAAAGAAATAGGGAATGGTTAGTTGTTGCTGCTGGGGATCGACCTCGATCGACTTCTTGTCGGCGAATCTCTCTCATCTCATCAAAGCCCTGCCGAAACATGTAAACGTTCTAGAAATGTTTTTATCTTGGAGAACACATGTAGCTTAGGCTGTCTAGATGTAGAAAACATTCTACTATTTATAAGCTCCATAAAGCAAAATTGGGAGCAGTCAGATGGAGAGAAATGCCAGAACATGACATCAATGTCAAATTCGGAATTGTCGACCAACAGACATAAAAATGGAGGCCGACTCAAGTGATAGAAACTAGGAACGTGGATTCAGATGTGTTACAATACAGTTCATTTTCTCTAATTCTATGCATGAGAAATCAATATTTAATAAAACATTTTACAAAATAATTTGCAATTCATTTGTTTAACCCACTAGAGAAGAAATAGAATTGATTGTTGACAAGATAAATTTAACATGTAATAATCATTTGTCAATTTATTGCTTTTATTATGGACTGATGCAGCCTATAATTTGTCTCAATTATAGCAAATTATGTCTGTAATTTGTGATTGTTTCTTGCTGAAAATTCATCATCGTCGCATTATTCAAAACTGATAAATGTTAATTTCCAAATTGTGAAAAAATTAATAAATGTATCATTTAATAAGAAAAATAAGTTAAATGACTATTTTAACAACTCTTCTTGCAATATATAAATGAAAAAATAAATTTGAAATATTTCATTAACTCTTACTATTTTATCTTAAATCACGTAATTACTTATGAATTAATTATTCAACCAATCCCTTTCATTTTCTTACTGATAAAAGCAGTAAAATTCAGGATTGAATCTGATATATTATATAAAGAAATACCAGAAGGAATAAGGAATGTAATTAAACTTACAACCATTTAAGCAGATGAACAAACGCAGCGATAAAAAGGTAATAAGTTTGTATAAAATCAAGTTTGTATTGCACTTTATTTCTAATCTGATAAATATTTTTTGATTTGAAGAAAGAAATTGTGAATTTTCTCATTTATTTTATTTAATCGCATACAAAATGAAAGTAACTCATTAATTTTAACCTTCAACAAAATAAGAAAAATAGCACCCTAACAGGAAAATAGAAAAGGAATGGACTATAAAAAGTATTCCAGACACTATAATTACTCAATTGGGAAAATAATGATTATAAATTATCTTAGTTCAATCCAAGGAACAAGCTTAGCTGCATGTTTAACAAAACAGAACATTTTTAGGATCTTGTCTGACAGAAATTTAATTTGTATTATAATTTTCACTGCTGAGAAATTGCTCTTGAGGTTAACTGTGGTATAACTCACAAGGACGTATTTTGATAGCTCTTAAAAATAAAACATATTTAATTTTCCCAATGGCAAGCTTTTATGTTGTATATATACGCAGTTTCTTAACATTTCTTACATTTACTTTTGAGAGCTATAACTCGTATTAATTTCCTTTCATTTATTACCTACAGAACAATAAAACCAAATTTTATGAATTTTTCGAGATGTATTTATTTTTTAATAAGACAATTGAGTTTGTCATGAATGACCTTCTTTACAATGTTTTTGTGCCATATTTTAATAATATATATTAAGAAATAATGACCAAACTCCTATTGAAAACACGTATGAACAAACAAAAACACTTTA
This sequence comes from Nephila pilipes, assembly GCA_019974015.1. Taxonomy (NCBI): domain Eukaryota; kingdom Metazoa; phylum Arthropoda; class Arachnida; order Araneae; family Nephilidae; genus Nephila; species Nephila pilipes. Next base: position 57,124 of record BMAW01012668.1, on the reverse strand, counting down.
TTAATTTTCACTGTAGAATAACTAATGTCACTCTTTCTCGAATCCCCAACTTAACTCAACAAATTTAAACTGTGACTGAAAAATGAAATCTTAGCTAAAAAAATCTACTCGTCCAGAATTCGACAATCCTCGCTAACAGTAACTTCGCAGCTTAATACATTAAATAGAATTCTATTAAATCCTCAAAACTCACTGAGCTGCTTCAATCCAAACAACAATTCTCTGTTAGCAAATTGTTTTTCTGTATCTCTCCTCTAATTTTTCTTTCAATTATATTTCACTTGTATATCACTGTCTCTATTGTTAATTAAAATTATCATACTAACCTTTCAAACTCTTAACTAGGAAAAACTTTATTTCATGTTAAATTGACATAAGCAAAGCCACACACACACACACATTTTCAGCTTTTAAAATATTAAATTAATAGATACTTCAAAGTGTTCTTCAAGAAGTTAATCACAATTAGTATGTTTGTAGAGAACTTGTGATGGTTTTAATATTAAGAGACATAATCACTCAATAAAGGTGTAAATATGTAAGATGTTTATTCAATCTGAATTAAATAATATCAGGACAATTTAATAAAGTGGAGACTTTTACTTGATTATTCAAAGGCTGTTGATCAGAATTCAATTTATCTTATTATCAGTAAAAAGTAGGGCTGAATTAAGAGTGCTAAGACATGAGAGAGAGAGAAGTAAAAAACTGAATTTAAGAATCCTCGTTTTGTGACATATATGTTTTAAATTTATTAAAGAAGCTCAAATTTTTCGTGTGTCTTACAATAATATTTGAATTATAAAATAATACAGAATTATAAATATGTTTCTCAAACAAAAGATTTTTTTCTTCTTAGTTGAATATGGACATGATTTTTGATATGTATTTGTAATTAGGTATCATTTTAATAAAAGTATTTTTTAATCATACAAAACATTTTACTTCTCATTCATAAAACAATGAAAAGAAATAGTAAACAAGCATTTTCAATGATACCACCCCATGTATTCTTAAAAGAATTATGAAACATAGTAATTTTGAAAATTTTAATTTTTCCCCTTTCTTTCACATTAAACTTATTTTTAATTTGTGGTATTATATCAAAAATATTTTATATTCACTAAATGCAAAGGTCATCTTTATAGAAGCATAAAACATTTGGAACTACATAGAGTAATAATTTTTGAAAGATACCTAAATACAAATACACTCTGTAACAAAAATTTGACGCACCAAAAGTAAACTGCCCGGTGGAGACAAAAACTGACGGATAAGAAAATTATGTACAAAATAGAAAATGATTAAAATTTCAGAAAATTTGAATACTTTGTTTCAGAGATACATAGTTATAAAGTAACGAGCTGAATAAAGTGTTGACCAAACTCTAACCTGGATGCAAGATGCCGCATGACGTGTCATTGAGTGATAAAGTTTCCTGATGGTCTTCTGCAGTATTTCTCGCCAAATGTGCTCCAATTGTCGGTCTAGGTTATCAACATTCTCTGGTAGATGCAGTCGCTTTCCCATAATATCCCAGACATGCTCGATCGGAGAGAGATCGGGCTGGTCAAGGAAGTTTTTGACAAGATGTAAGACAGTTCAAAGCAACACATGCCGCATGTGATCTAGCATTATCTTGATGAAAAATAAGGTCACAGTACTGCAAAACGAACGGTAGCAAAACAGGTCTCAGAATGTTTTCGATATACCGCTGTGCTGTAAGTGTGCATCTAATGACGACCAAAGGGATACAGCTATCAAGGGAATGGGCACCCCAGACCATAATCCGGGATGAGATCCTGTGTGGCGTGCAATAGTGAAAGCAGGATCGGCATGCTGCCCTGGGCGTCTCCATACGCGTCTTCGATGATCGCCAGGACACATTTGGAAGCGGGATTCATTGCTAAACACGCTATACGTCCCCACTCAGAATAATTCCAACCTGATATAGCGAAGCACCACTGTAATCTGGCTCGATAGTGTGCAGGCGTGAGTGGCAGGGGGCATAGCGGTCGGTACGAGCGTAAATTTCTTTCTATCAGCCATCTATGAATGGTCATGGTCGACACTCGTGAGCGGGTCCCACATCTGATGGTTGATAACGATGAATCAGGTGCTGTGACAGTTGATTTGACTTTCACTCTGACCTCCCGATCTGCTGTGGCCCTAGGTCGACCGCTAACATCATGACGCTGAAATCTGCCATGTTCCAACCATTCTTGCCACCCTCTTCTAATCGCCGCCAACTTCAACACATATGATGAGCCACCTTCCGATTTGTCGAACCTGCGTCTTTCAAAACAATAATTAGACCTCTTTCAAAGTCTGAAAGTTGCTCGGAATGAGCTTGGATCCTGCGGAGAGGCATTTTTTCAGGTCGTTCAAAGGTATCCTAAATCGCAATGAACAGAAAATTGAATCATCGGATTGAGAATCGCTTCTTATACACACCAGTTGAGTGCGCCGACCTGATGCGCAGTGATTCCCGCTATTCATTCATTGGACACTAAATTCTATTCATTTGCATATTCGGTCCAAATTTCTTCGCACATGAAATTTCTTTCCAATCGGGCAACTCTTTCCTGCTGCGTCGTTTTTTTTCTTATAGAGTATATACCTCATAAATCACGTCAATATTTAGCTAGGAAGTAAAAAGGATTGGGACAAACATTTTAGATTTGTATATAATGATTAAAATATCACTATTATGCAAAAAAATATCTAAGTTCTACTAATAAATGTAAAAGATATATGTAACAGAAACAAGGATTCTTAAATACGGTATATCATTGTTCCTCGTATGATCAGGTATCTGAACTAGATCCTGTTCCAATACACTTCTTGTGGTTGTATTTAAATGAGGTCTACACTCTTAGAATATACAATTCTACTTATGCTGAAACCTATATAAACTGCTCATCCATCTCGCTAATTCCTTTATCTCCTATGATTTATTTCCAATGCATCAAATTCCTATATTTCATTCACTAATTTTTTTTATATAGTAATGCTGATTTACAGAAGTCATGGGTCTTCACTAGAAGTTCAACATAGTACGGTAGCCCCAAGTGTTAGTTAAAAGGAATGTGATGGGATTCTTTATTGATGTTGCCACTAAGAAGCAACACGAGGGTTATTAGCGAAGCTCTTCTAGATTTTGAACTTTGGTCAAATGACGAGTACTTAGGGCTTCAACCACATTTAACGTACATCAACCCCGCTACATTGCAGGTCTTTAGTGTCATCGGATTTGAACCCCCGACACTACGAAAAGCACTCCGGATGTAAGTTAGAGACCATAACCACTAGGCTACTGCTGACGCTTAAAAAATTGTAATGTGTGTGATAACTTGTATCAGGTTAAAAGAAAATTAAATTGCCTTACTTGCCAAATGAAAAATTATTTATGTGTAATTATGGTTCACAAAAATATCTATTTACTTATTAGATCAAGTAGAATATGAAATTGTTAGCTCTTAACTGGTTAATTCCATTAAAGATTATTGATAAAATATTAAAGCTATAACAATTTCCCGGAAAGGTTTCTTAAAGTCAAGCAGGTGTTTACTGAAGAAAAAAAATTTCCTTTCTGCAGTTGTCAGCAATATAAGTGAAGAAGCCGAGCCAACTGGTTTCCATTTCTGTGTTTACTTCGGCAAAAACTACATGTTGTTTCTGACAAGAAATGTTTACATTGATCAAATTTTAAGATATCGAGATCAGATCAGTGCGATGACAGTCATATTGCGCTTTGCTGATGAAATCATTACCTGGAGCCCTTGAGAGCATGATGAATTTCAATCTAAGGAAAAAGACTTAAAATTATCGAATAATATTTGGTTTTTGTTGCAAGACATTTCATTGATCATGAAATAATACCTTGTAAGTCACAATGTATTCTTTTTGGAACCCCGATCTGTTATACCGATCTCGAGCTATCGGATGCTGGTTCCCACTGCTGAAAAGAAATGAAAAGACACACAGTTTTGCTGATTATGTAGAGGTTGTTGGTTATCTGCGTTTCTTGACCAGTCTGAATCCTAAATATCCCTGTAATCATAAATCTAACGTCTTTAGCTAAATTCAATTACCAATATATTAAATAAAATAGTCACACAACAACAATTCACAAATATAGTCGAATTTTTTTCAAACCATCATTTATTACTTCTTAAATAAGAGAAATGCTCACGACTTGTTCATTGTCCCTTTAAGCGAATGCTAACAACTTCTATAAACGTCGAAGACTACTCGGATAATCGGATCTTATGAAACTTAATTCCCAATGAAGATACCTTCGACCAGATAATGTCGGATCCTAATTTCTTCCAGATCACATAAACATGCAAGTAACTCTTACGCTTGAATTTTCATCATACTCTTGATGTCTTTCTACTACCACCATATTCCTCTTACTGAGATTTTTCAATTACCCCAACCTTTTTATATAATTCCTGCAATCTTTCAAAATACTGCAACTTTTTCTTTTCCCGCATATTCATTTCAACATCACTTTTACATGAAATTCCTTAAATGTATTAACTCCCCTTTTAAAGATAGCTAATTTGCGTAATCACAATTCATTTAGTTGGAAATGGGCTGAAAACCGAAATATAAAATTAGAAAATGACCCCAGATGTTAGTTGAGAGAAAGTTCATCTATAGCCTGTAATACAGGTTATGGAAATTAGACGAGGCAGCTGGAAACCCTATCCAAAAATGGTTTCTTTAAGTATTTTGATTAGTTATATGAATGGTGGAACAGGTGTACAAATTCAGGAAAACAATTATTTAAAGGAAAATTAGGTAAAAATACTGAACATATTTTCAATGAAATATTATCAATTAATCCTGGGAGCTTTATGACTCTAATACGTATTACAAATTAAACATTTCTTCTTCATTCCATGTTATTTTTTAAATTTCACAGTTTTTTCATTTCCTAAACTTTAATTGCCTTCTAATAATTGATAAACATGCGACACAATACTTAATAGTTTTCTTTTTTAACAAATTAATCACATAAAAGAATTAGTGTCATACAAAGACGTCATTATAATTTTTTACTTCCTTGAAGGTTATGCTTATAACATTAGGTTTATTTCAATAAAGATTGTATCTATATAAGCGGGTTATATTAATTCGAAGTTTCATAGAAACACAAAAATACTGTAGAAGTTTTCTGAAGTACGTAAAATCATTATCTATTTTGTGTTTTCATTGAATAGTTTAAATTGACAAATTCCATCAGGATTGCAATAATTAGCAAAGCTTAACCAGACAAAAAGTTATAAAAGTGATTGCAGGCAACAAAATAAATTTTTATCTAGTTTCTATAAAATAAAGATACGCAATAATGCATAAAGAAACAAAACACTCATAATTTTTTTACTTTATCGAAAGGAGGCATGGCATTTTTTGCAGAACTGCTTTTCACGCTAAGCAACGGATTAGATCTCCTCCCCCTTTGCCTTGAAACATAGTTTCTATAAACATCTAACATGTTGCAACAATAAATTAATCTTATGAAAAAATCCATAAGTGAGTAAACTAGTAATTAAGACTTCATAATAGAATTTGATAAACATTAGGAATACCACCTGTGGGCAATACAAGATACATAATTACATTTAACACAGCGCGATGCAAATTGCATTAAATTAAAGTATTGACGTAGTATATTATGTCTTTAAACACATCCTTCTTACAGAAAAAGATAAAAATAGCAATTTTTTTTCTAGATCCTTTAAAGAAAATATTTTCATACTGAAAAAGAAAAATGGATTAGTGCACTGGCAGCAAATTCTATTAATGTTTTCAACAACAAAAACAGAAAAAAGTAGTTCGAATCTTTTGCATTTCTTTGCTGAAAATAAAATTAATAAATGTTACAAAATTCCAAATAAATCAAAACTTTAAGGATAAAAATGATACGGGGAACAGATAATTATTGAATTCCTCATGTTAAACTAATTTTATTCTACACTATTTTTTTTAAAAAGAAACAAATATTTTATAATAATCCCATTTCAATGTATGTTCATGTCAGATGTCAATCGCTTTTTCTATTTCAACCTATAAACTAGTTGTGATCCCCATATTAATATTTTCGCATTATTGCAGAATAATTTGAGTGTTTTTACTTATTTCTGTAGAAGTTTATAGAAAACATCAAATAAATGCAGGTGTTGTTTTGCACAGAATAATTTGAAAGTTGTATTTGTATGAAATTTATATTTTTAATTCAATTTTTTTACTACTTGTCAATATTTCATTGTTGCTTTCTCCTAATTAATACTTAGTATTTACTCTTTAAATTTATTTGTTTATTACTTACTCTTTAATTTTATTTGTTTATTACTTACTCATTAATTTATTTAGCTATTACTTATGTATAATTCTTCTCAGTCTCTTAAAATTGTTTATTTTCATAAATTAATTTTGTCAACAATTACCTGATGTTAGCAGCCACAACCGGATTCTCCGATGGATTTTCTGACTTGCCTGCTAAAGGAGCTTGGAAAGATAAGAAAAGTATGCAAAAATAAATAATGAATTAAATGCTAAACATCACAATATTTCTAACATAAGAATTGATAAATTGTCAAAATAAAAAGATCTGAATATGCAGTCATAATGTTCCGTCACTGCACGAAGAGTATTGATGTGATCGTATATTTTAATATCGACCAATGAAAACGAGACGAATGCAGAGGAGAAGCAGACATTCAACCTGAGTAAGATGTTAATTTAATTAATCTCACTTTGAAGTCTTGCCTGATTACCTCTTGTGTTGTGGAGAAACAGTCATGAGATGTTCTAGAAACTTTCTACAACGAGATTAACATATCCAGTCTCCTTCTTATTAAGTGATGCTATTAATAAAATAGTTATACTTGATGGAATTTTTGCTTATGGATACTTATATAAAGAAACCGAGATATTATAACCTGAAGATGACTTGTCAAACTGAAATTTAATGGGAACTGTTAGACTTCTGCACATCACACGCACAAGC
>BMAW01012668.1:0-46920 GCA_019974015.1 Nephila pilipes | reverse complement strand
AATTCATATGAATATCAAAGGGAATTGTTTGGAAAAGAATAATATATCTCAGAGAAGTATTTCATACTTTATTTTTTAGGGAGCACAGTGTAAAAAAAATAACATTGATAAATGGACAAACAAACTCGCATTTAAAAGTCAGAGCATTACAAATAATATTTTCGACGAAGATCTTAATTCTATTGGTGAAAAGGAACTTATTAAATTTCTAAAAGATATTTAGAAATAATTTAATATAAATTAGGTTATTATGTATAAACATTTTCATTAATTATTTATATTCACATTAAAGGATATTATATGTAATTTAATACTTAGATAGTTAGTTAAATATATTAAACGCATACCACAAGGGTCTTCTTGCTAGCAAACATCGATCAATAACCTGGATCTAACATTGAAACAACTTTTTGCAAAATTTTTATTCATCAACATAACACCTTTGTTAATCACCTTTAGTGATACAATCGTTCAACGCTTTCCAAATATTCCCCCAATTTTTCTTCTTCTTTTTCAAGAAATCTTTTTGTTGCAGTAAATAGGATAAATAGCTTTCTGAATCATCGACCTGTTGCTTTGTTCCATCGAAAGCAATCGCGGCACCCACTTGGAAAACCTTTTCACTTGCACTCAAAACCTTCTGGTCCGATCGACTTAAAATTTTGAGCATGTTTCAAGCAAAGGAGTATCTAGAAGACCTGTTACTGGTTTACTACGAGCGCCATCTCCGGTTGTCTCGAGTTGATCGATGTTAATTGTTTAGCCTATATTATCTATATTTAAACCAATATATTTGTATCGACCAGCATCTTTATGAGTTGATATATTTGATGCGGTATTATGATTGAAATCAAAAGAAAGATGGTTAGAGTTTCGTATCGTTTTATCCAGAGTTTATAAAATGCTATTAACTTTAATATAAAGGAATTGAATATTAAGATACGTCTATACATTATTAAAATTTAACTACATATACAGTAAGATATGTGTAATTGTTTTGCATTCACTAAATAGCTATGACAAATTCATTAAACGTACAATTTGGGAATGAAATAAAGCTTTTCTTTACGTAATTTTAAACATGTGACAATTACTTGTCCACTTATGCAATTTATTTAAACTTCTTTTGCTTTGATATTTGAATTTGCAGTTCATTCTGGTTTTATCATTGAATTTTGATGCCAGTAAAACATGTTTAACCAGAAAATTGGTATAAGCCAGACTCAGGTTTGAATGCTCTTGTTAATTTTCTTATGAGCACAACTGGAAGTACACCAAATATATATATATATATGTGTGTGTGTGTGTGTGTGTGTGTGTGTGTGAGAGAGAGAGAGAGAGAGAGAGAGAGTCTGTGTGTCTGTATGTGTGTCCATTTTACATATATGAATTGATACGAGTATTAACTTATTAAATTTGCTAAATATAGTATTTTCGATATCTTTTCAAAATTTGTTTTTGTGAAACAACTTTAAGCAAATAATTTTTTTTGTCTTCTTTAATTACTTATATGGTTTCATTTAAAGCAATCAATTATATCAGTTTTTACTTTGGAATTGCATTATTTCATGGTGAAGGGAAGAAACGTGTACATATATATTTGCATGAAATTGTGTAGAGCTTTCTATGTTTCTGAATGTTTTTAATAGTAATCTTTGTTTTAAATTATTGATATTTGCTAAAGTTGTTTGTCAGAATAGCTATTTAATTTTTTAATGCAATAGTTTTTGTTTCCTTTAAAAACTTTCTACATTTTGTTTTGGATGACATATTATTGGTAAATATCTAATATTACTCTATGTTTTTGACCGCTTTCTTTTGGGATTAATTTTTGGTTTAATTAATAATACTCTTTTTATTTCAGAGTTTCAATTGGTATTACAGAATATTAAATGATTAGTGAAATATAAATGGGTTTTATGCAGTGACTTTTGGAGGTATTTGATATGTTTAAGTTCTATTGTCGGCTCTTGAGTTACTGAATAATTGATTGTTTGTTTTCCTAAGCAATCTTTTTAAAATGTATTTCACTGAAGTGTTATGGAATGTTTTAAAGTATTGAACGCAATTACGAAAAATTGTTCTTATTTTTTCCAAAATGGACAGCTCTATTATTTGGTTTGTTTTATATTGGTGTGAATTATAAATATTGCTTTTATGATTATTTAAGGTTTTCGGGTTTTAAATTTTAGATTGCTCGTTTAATTTTTTTAAAAATTAACTTAAATATTCATTTCAGATTATAAGTCATTTCCTTAAATATTTAGATTTTTTCCATCTTAATTATTTGCCTTTGCTTTTGGATACTTTCAGATTGTTACGTGTTGTGAAATGTACTATTAATATTCCAAAACAGATAGCATCATTAAGGTAAATTGTTGTTACCATTTTGCGCAGCCATCTGTGAAACGGAGTTAAAACAAATTTGACATTGATTCATAATTAAGTTTTGATTACGTTTTTATTTGCTGCCAAATCAAAATTTGATTGCTGCTGCATTCAGGTTTCAATGTTACTAATGGGGAGACCTAGATCCATCATTATGCAAAATGATGGTTGCTTCCGCAGAGCCCTTTCCAAAAAAGACGAAGATTATACCATCGATTAGAAAAAGTATGATGAAACAAATTTTGAATTGCGAAAGGCGTCATGATCACCAATACGAGTAACTGAGACTCAGACAGCTGACTAGTGAGTCATGATGCTGATTAAAAACAAACTATTTTCAATGCTACAAGCATCATCCTTAGGAATTTTCTGGGGTAATTAAATTTGTGTGGTAAACATTCTGAAGAGAATGTCAAGGCGATCCAAATGCATGAATAATAAAGACAGATTGTTTACATCACTCCTTGTTGTCAAATGCGTGGCAATTTCGAAAACCTAATGGATTAAACATTTATTGTAAAAATGTTTTCGTTTTTAAAATTACTGATGAAGAAAGATGATAATTCGTTAATTTACACTGATGCATAGCCCAATGGTCCTTTTTGACAATTTTTGTGGCTCCTTTTTATGTTGCATGAAGAGACTTTAGAGTTTATTTGTTGATTATTTAAAAGTATAAAAATGATAAATGTCTCTAAAAATATATGAAACCTTATTCTAAAAGAACACACGACTATCCTTCCATCATATTTTATCTAAGAGTTATTCCTCTTAAATTAATAAATTGTGAATTACTTATTTTACTTTATTTTTTTTAAAAATGAGTGTGTTTTTGTTCATGAAAGAAATCTCTTTCGCAAGTTTTTCATTCACTGAACTTAAATCACTTAAATTTATAGCTAAACTACGCATAATAATAAATTATGTCACTTAGAAGTCATTATTATGCTGTAGATCCATAAATTCACTATTGAATTTCTCATGATGAGGAAAAGGAATGAATTTTTCAAAATGTCTCCATAAATTTTGCGATCACAAAACTGGTAACGATGCTTTGACTTTCCTATATAAACAATTATTAAATATTTTAGATCGATATTAATTCTACTACGGTTTATTTTGAACTAATTTTTTTAAACAGAATTCTTTTTAAGATGTCTAGACATTTTATGACTGTAATCACGTGCGAAGGAAAGGGAACTTGTTTACTTTACTCTGTTAATACTGACTTTCTTTTGACACATATCTTCATTCAGAATTATACATTAGCATACTATTAACACATTCTGGAAAATTTATTGTTTGTTCTGCTGGTAATTAATTCTATTTTCTCTTTTTCATTAACTATAACTCGAATTTACGGAAGTATGTTGAATTGGGTAAATGATTGAAAAGTAATAACATTCAATTTTTCGGTTCAAATTTGTTTTTTGCTTGTAACTCCCCTGTTGTATTTCTGCTTATTGAATTCTCCATTATTTTCAAAATGTTAAGTTTCTAATTAAATAGTGAAACAAACATAAAGTCAGGCAATAAACGAAATCAAATTGTGTTATCAGGATCTCGTATTACTCCAAAATCAACATCTAAATTAGTACAACTGAGGAATAGGTCCCTTTTTGCGTTCTGCCCTAAGGATTTACATTGTAAATTGTTGCTTATCTGACACTGCTTACCTGGATCCGAGTAAGCACAAAACTTCTAATCTGGATCCTATTACACAATCGTTCACTGTAGATTTCTATTTTCTAACAAAGCACTATCAATCTCTATTTTCCATAAAAAATGCGTCTTCTATTTTTGATGATCTTACCTCAAATCTCTCATTATTACCACTTATTACTGGTTCATCCAACCTCTCCGCTGATAACTCTTCTCCATGATTCTATAAATCTTCCTTCCTTCTAATATATCTTCTTCAATTTATTCCAATTTATTTGAAATTGAGGAATTTCATGAGTTTCGAGTGTCGATATTCGCCAGTTAACAATATCATAAACATTCCCACAAGGACAATTGCAGAAAAATGGGTTTATGAACCATCGACTTACTTAATTTACAGGTTACTTATTACAGGTTACTTATTTTATCAATCTCTCATAACTGATTGCATTTACTTAATTATATTCAAAATCGGCATTTTGACATCAAGTTTAAGTCTGAGATTAAACTTTAAAATACAGAAATTAAAAATTCGTGTGAAGCTCTATTCGTCTGATTTTTATAACTAGTATTTTTTTATGTCTGGTCATTCTCACTTTTTAAATATTAACTGATCAATTCAACTTCTCTCGTAGTTCTAAATAACATTACAATTACATTTTTAAAAACATTTTTTTAAAAAATATTTTCATCATTAAAAAACCCATCCAGTTAAATTAAACAAACTTGTAATTCTTATTATTTTATTTATATAGTCACATCTTCTAAGCGTAAGTAGAAAAATATTTTTTTTAAAATATGGAATGATTGTTAATTAGAAATTATGCTTTACACCTAAAATCTGGAGTGAGGCAAATTATTCTTCTGCTAAAATTCCTATGATTTTCAAAAATGGGCTTACATGAAACCACTTTGAAGTAGTGAACACCATAATCGATATTCTCCCAATCGATTATTGGTCTCTTTACTAGAAAGAAGCATATCGGGTTTCCAAATTTAAATGATGAAAGAAAATAAGAATTCAACGGAGAAAGATTTGCTAAAAAGGACAAAAAAGAACGGAATCATCTGACGCCAGAAATCTGTTGTCAACAGCAAAAGAACTTCAAACTTTAAAACGCAATCATCCGCTACGAAAGAAATTCCTTTCTCTCTTACAAATTTTTATTTTTAACAACAAAAAAAACCCTGTCGTCACATATAAGCCAGTTTGAACGGTATAACTTAAAGTAAAAATATGACGTGGTATATATCACGCCCGTTCATCAAACGTTTGTACATTTAAGTTAGAGCTTAAAATAATATATAATTAAATAAATTAATTCTCTAACATAATTGAGATTACTTACATATACATTTCTTTAGATTGTAGAAGAAGAAATATAAACATCCTTTTAGAAGCAAACAAAATAGAATTACAATTACATCACGAAACAGATAAGAAAGAGGAAAATTTTGAAAGAAAGTAAGAAAATTTTCAAAATGGTCCTCAAAAAATCTGTAAAAGTACAAATCTAGGTGTGAAAAAATTAAAAAAAAAAAAAAAAATAACACTTATAAATTCTAAATCATTCTTATGAAAAATTAGCAGGATTGACCCTAATTTTCCCAAGAGAAAAATGTTATATATAAGACATGGAACACCCATAAGGTCCTAGACTAACAAAAAAAAAAAAAAAAAAAAACTGAGAGACCAATTGAAATGATAAGAAACGAAAAAATACAGGGTATTTCGACACTCACGAGGAAAAATTTTACATGTGATAGAAAGTTCTAAACACGTATTTTTATCATACAATGCACAGGTAGAGAGCAAGCGATGAACAGCTAAACAGCACAGTAATGGAAAGTTTGAAGCCCAAGTTTTCTCACATATCATCATTTCTACTGATATGGCCTTTTTCTGATTACTGCACGATGCCATGCTTCCAGAAATCCACGATAGAAATGACGATGTGTAAGAAAACTCGCACTTTATATTTTCCGTTACAGCGACGTTTAGTTGTTCATCACTTGCTCTCCGCCTGTGAATTGTTTGGTGAAAATTATTGTGTGTATATGCACACACACGCACACTCTCTCACAAACACACTCTCTCTCTCTCTCTCTCTCACACACACACACACATATATATATATATATATATGTGTGTGTGTGTGTGAGGAGAGAGAGAGAGAGTGTGTGTGTTTGTGAGAGAATCTGCGTGTGTGTGCATATGCTCATGCGGAATCTGTACCTTATTTTAGAATATCATTTCGAATTGAAGTAGGATAAAAATTAAAATTTTGAAGAAATCCTTTAATGATTGTTTGTATCATGAACTTTCTTTTAAAAACATATGTATACCTGGAAAACTGAGATAGAAATTATTTGTAATTTAATATTTATAAATTTCACTGTACCAGAATTTAATATCTTTCAAGTAATTTATGAACCATTTGAAGAGATTTGCCTGTTTGAATAAATCACAACTCCTAGCCATCACATCGATCATTGAACTTCGAACAGTTGTTCGACACATGTACCAAAGGTCATAATCAAGCCAGTGGAGTGATATTACGGTTTGGAGGATGTTATTTTACTGCCTAAGAAATATTGGTTCTGGAAGAACAAACCAGAAATTTAACGGACTATCTCAACATCATTTCTGATCAGTGCCCTATTTGATGACGTCTGTTTTCTCGTAAGAAATACAGTCTTCCAACAAGATAAAGATGCATATTACAATTCCGAAATCGTGCTGTAGCATTTCATAAAAGTATTTGAATGAATTCCATTGATGCATGGCGCTCAAATTCTCCAGATCTTAATCCCATACAGAACATTTGGAACTTCTTGAAATGTCAGGGCAAAGCTCAAAAACCACCGTTTCTGAATATTGAAGAATTTCTTGACTGTTACGTGACTAAATATATATATATTGATTAATAATTCTCACGATTACTGAACGTCTTAACTTTTGATGGTGCCTGTTGGCTGTTTCGAATTCACAAAACAAGGATCTTGGAGTGCTGTACACGTAATTGTCAGAAGTGTTGCCGGTGGTTTATTCGAGAGGAAAAGGTGCATTGTTTCTCATTCGATTGCTTCTTCAACCCTCCTGGTGCCTGATATAAAACAGATTCCTATATATTTATATATAGAGAGAGAGAAAGAGAGATGTAGATTGCATCAAGCGAAATATAAATAGTTATATATATATATATATATATATATATATCCAAGATAGACACATAACATACTCTTTTTTTTCTCCTGATGCAATCTACTTACTCCTCAAACACACACACACGCAATATTAAAAAATTCATCCCACGATGAAACCAATAAACGAAAATGTGTTACTTTTCCTATGGCAATTTTCCATCTATCTATGATAATTGTAAGTGAACTTCAATTAAAACCGTAAGGACCAATTACTACAGTTAGTAAACTAATATTTACACCAAATGTTAGTATTGTATTGCTTAATATTGTCTTATAATTTATTTTATTAACCATTTGATCGGAATTTATTCTGTTCCACTATACTATCATTTAGCCATGTTAAAAATACTAAATGCTGTTAGTTCTAAATTCATTGTTTAAATATAATAATTTATTCAGAGATACGATCTACGCAATCTGAATAATATATATATATATATATATATATATATATATATACATATATACTGGAATAAAAAAATTAAAAAAGAGATGTTTTCTTTTCAATATAACGTTGGGCAAAAGCTTTCGAAATCAACGCAAATTATACTATAAGATTCCTAAGACGTAAAAACATGAATAATATAAGCAAAACATATAAAAAAGAAATCAAAAGGATAAAAGTGAATTTTTTTGAAAAGTAGCAAGGAGCGCAAAGCGACTGAAACCCGAAGCATCCATGTAATAGGTATTCAGCTAGAAACATCCAGCCTTTATTAGAGGATATAAACTTCCCTGGATGCTATGGAGTTTTAACTTCTTGTCATGCTGAGCTGGTGGTTGTCAATGAATTGTTAAAGCATTGCAACCCATTCTTCTTGTACTGCCAATAGATGCTCCCGAATCGTTAATGGTGGTAAATTAAACGATGCCAAGCGTCTCACTAGAAAATATGATACATGCTCAATGGGATTTAGATCCAGTATACCTTGCCGACTTATCCATGCATTCAATATCCTCATCCCCATTGTCTAAAAGCTTTTAGAAATCTTAATGTGCTATGACACGGCGCATTGTTTTCCATGAAAAAGAACTGAGGATCAATCTCGAACTCTAAAAGCGCACATACGGAAAGAGAATGTCTTTACAATTGGAGGTCTGGGGGCTGAGCCCTCTTCGGAGATATGAAAATCAGTACGGCAACCAAGCATTGACGCCTCCTCAAACGAGAACACCGCAACCTCTAAACAGGGATGTTTGAATGATGTTGGAAGGGCTACTGCGGGTTCCCCGCTCTCACCAGATTTTTATGCGTCCAAAATAGCTACTCAGACTAAACATGCTCTAATCCAAAAAGGGTACTCGTCCCCATCGATTATCAGTCTAGTTCTGGTGTTTCCGGCACCACAGGAAACGACTTTTCTGATGAGCGTACGTTAAATGTACACACTGTAAAGATCATTGTACAAACAGGCCTCCAATGTTCAGCCTACTGACTGTAATAATTCATGACATTGATCCTTTTCTCGCCTCTGCTGTGTATCCAGTGATTTCTCTCGCTATTTACTGACTGTTTATTCTAGACTGAAGGGCCAATATACCTGTTGTCCGCTGGCGTGGTTGCTCTTGGCCGACCAATGCTGAACCATTGGACATCTATTCCTGAAAAATCGAAATTCTTTGCAAATATTCGAAATTATATTATGAGCAATACCAAAATCCGGAGCCGCACTTGTCACACTCTATCTTTGGGTACCATTTGCACAGTTTCCCACGTTTGAAGCTTGAAAATTGTACCCGTTCTTTTTTGCATTGTGCAAAAAAATCCCTCTCCGAACCGGGGACAGATTTTTTTTTTTATATTGTATATTTTATCTGAATGATCAATATACCTCCCTTGCCTGTATAACTTTAAAAAATATTTTATGACAACATCGCGCCCCTCAAAGAGTTAAACTGATTTTTGCGGTGCAATCCCTTTCCCAGAAATACTGAGCTTGCACCACTGGCCTGTTTTATCCGGCTCCGGTACTCCCGTATTAAGTTGTGTTGTATATCTGCGCATGCTGCTGCTCTTCCTAAACTTAGCTGTTATCCTAATGGGTCTTTTCCTCTCAACCCTCCCCGCTGATACGCTAATTTTTCGACTTCATCCTTGATTATAGCACACCAGTATTATATATACATATGCATGTATTTATTGCACAGAGAGTTTCATATGTTTTCGAAAATTAATGTGTTTTATTTTCCATTTTTACAAGTTAATTAAGAAATTAATATACGAGAAAGTAACAAAATATACTGTATTTGAATTTGAAGAGGGTAACTTGTGTGTGATGTATATATTGCGCATTACGGTTGCTTAGAAGTTAAATATTATTTACTTATAAGACATTACATTTGTAGCGAAAAATCAGTGAAAGCATACACGTTACATAGAAAATAAACAGTAAAACCCTACAAATATCCAATAACTGTTAAAATTGGATTCAAAAATTTATTTGTAAATCTTTTGTTTCTATAATATAAAATTACGTGCAACCACAGTAAAAATTCTACAACAGTTTATCCGTAAGGAATATCATATTCAATTATTAGAAATAATTATTTGACACCTATCAATTAAGTTGCTTGTTTTAGTTGAAGTAATGAGAATAAAATAAATTCATTGTAGAAAAATGTATAGGGCACAAATCTAAGTCATAATAATAATTCATAAGAGTGTTTCATTAAAAAAAATTGAAAATGGATATCTTAGATATGCAAATCCTTTAGAACGCATATATATACTTTCTTTTCATGAATTTGCATTGTCTTTTTTTTTAATTTTACAACTGAGGTACATATTTTCCCCGCATCAGCAACATTTCCATCGTATCTTTATTATTTCATGTTAGAGATTAAATAATCATATAGGTTTTCAACAGTGCAGAATTTTGTATAAATGCACAGGCTCATGAAAATCTTTTTCCTGCACTTTTTTTTGAATAAATTTCAATATACTGAAAGTTACATTGGGGAAATTGACAACTTCTTAAGAAATTTCGCGCAAATAAATTATTCCAATAGATAAAAATGCACTGAAATATATTAATCCAGAAACTAACTCAATATAGAAATAAAGAAATATTCTATACAAAGTTTCCGCAAAGAACAGATTTGGCCACCTCAGGTGCTCTTTTTTTATAATTATTATGAAATTATTCAATTAAATATAAGAATTAATGTAAACGATAAAATATCAAGAAATGAACAATAGTAAACTTTTCCGGTATTAAAATTAAAGGAAACGATAAATAATTAAATTGAATATTATATCAGCTACATGTAATTAAAATTAAGGCAAGCGATAAATAATTAAATTGAATACATTAAAGCTAAATCTGTGATCTGCTACACCAAAACGCCCCAATTAAAACATAGCCATTTGGGTAGCTAATATATAAATGAATTAAGAGCAATATTATTTAGAATGAACCTTTCAAAACTAATTTATAAAAAAATAAAATCTAAGCAATTTTCATTTCTCTATCCTGTCCCTATACATGTCTTCTAAAATGAATATATACCGCTTTATAAATGTATATAATACACACACGCACACATATATATATATATATATATATATATATAATTACTGAGAGATTTAAAATAAGATACACTTCAATAAAATCCAAGGCCACCATTATTAAATTTTTGCTACTTTATTATTCGACCTTATTAGTCCTAATTCATGTACATTCAACAGACGACATTTCTTAGACATCTAAATTTCTTTGTTGATGAATGCCACTCTCATTCTGGTTAAAAATAGTTATCTGTTGTTATAAATTACAGTCCGAATATTTACTACACTTATTATTGCGTTCGGGCATAATTGCGAAGTAAATGTAGCTATGTCTTGCAATTATGAATATCCATCATTATAATTAGAAGTAAAATATAAAGGTCAAGTGAGGCGAAATTTACTGTACATTCTGAGTTTGAGGGTTAGGCATGACTGTACTCCGAATTTAATTTATTTAATTGTAGGAGTTAGTTTGGATTACGAAAAGTAAGTGATTCTAAATATTTAAATAAATTAATCCTTAAAAGCTGATACACAGAAAGTTTGTTAAGTGTAACCTAATGTCCTTCCTTTGATTAGTTTAATCTTTTCACTGTAACAGACACGTATTCAGTAAATCGCGTTTAGGAGAGATTTATCCGTTGCCAAAACTGGTGCCATTTACGTCAAATAAATTGTTTGTGAATCCAATATTTGTTTAAATAAATTTGTAATCTATATATGAAAATATTTTATTGTAGTACTGCTTAGAACTGTGTTTTAGTACGTAATAAATATTAATGCCTGTTCAAAGTACTACTATTGCAGTAAAAACATCTGTACACGTCTTATAGATGCATTCTCTGACTTATACATTGAAATAATTATATGGAGTGTTTCAAATATAATCTGTTCAAACAAAGGATACGGATTAAGAACATTTTACTCCACAATATACGGAGCAATAAAATGTTCTCTGTGCTACTAATGTTTTTATGTGCTACTAAAACAAATAAACATAAGCTTATATATAGAGTAGCTCGGCAAACTTTGCTTTAATTATAATTGTTCTGTGTTACATTTTTCTCTTTGAGGCGATTTTTTTATCATTTAACAATATTAAATTCAATTAATGTCCAATGTTTGAATATCATTTCTTAATTGTCAGAATGACGATATACTGCTGTTGATTATTTATAACATTTACATAGGTTTAGAATGGGTTTAAGCACAATAGATAGATATTTTAATCTTTTATCTAGAGTAATGTACGAGAGTGGCTTAAAAAAGTACTTGTATTCGGAGACATATGGCATCATTAATGTAAATTATTGGCATCATTGGGTGCTGCCATCTATGAAACGAAGTCAAGAGATATTTGACATCGATTGATACGTTATTTTTGATTTGGTACTCATTTGTTGCAGAATCGAAATTTGATAGCTGCGCGTCGCACCGACGATTGCCATCGTCGGTGTGACCAAGATTCATCATTATGCACTAGAAATAAAACAAATGTCAATACTGGAGTTGTTTCGAGTTAATAGTTTCCAAAAAAGGAGAAGATGGTCTCAACGGTCGGAAAATTTATGATGAAGAATTTTTATGATGATAAAGGCATAATGATCATGTGTAGTGTGTCATGATGCTGACTAAAAACAAGCCATTTTCGATGCTACGAGTACCGTCTCTTGGAATTTCTAATGACATATTGAACGACCCTCGCGTATTCTTGTTATCTCCATTAAAACTATATTGATAGTCGATATTCCGGCTTGGTTGTATCTCAGAGCAGTTGTTTAAAGACAGTTTACAGTAAAAAAAAATCTAACCTTTGAATAAACACTGCAATGACGAACAACAATTTCGTGTCATTATATTTTAAAGAAATAGTTTTGTATATGTACTCTTATATTGTACAATTTAGATCGAAATCGTAAATTTGATGTGTAATTATTTTTACTGAATATAGAACAGTTAATAAGATACATTAGTTTGAGTCATTTTTCGCAATATTCCTTCCCCCCTTTAGCATTTTGTAAAAACGTTTCAGGGATTTTTTTTGTTAACTTAAATACATCCTATGATAGACAGGATTAAATGCGCTTATTTGAATTTTTTTTATTAAAATATTTTCCCTATCTAATGATGATAAATTTGATTTTACATCCTCAACAATTCTTTTTTAGGGTATCATTTTCTTTTCCGCTGTTACAAAGTCTTAACAATGTACCTATTTATTGATTAATTTTAAGTAAATGTTTGAAAATCACTTTTTATAGTATATTTTTGCTACGATGTATACTTCGAGTTAGAATAATTGATACAAAAATAAACTCATATTTTCACATTTTATTTCTTTCTTAAGTTAATCTTCCTCTGCTTTTGATTTCGAATTCCTTCTTGAAAACTCTGGGAATGGAACATGCATTATGTACTTCTATTTTTCCATCTTTTTTCTCCACATAATGTTAGGCAGAACAGATTTATATCAGCAACATAAACTGTGAAGTATAAAATCCAATAATAAGCTCACGATTCAGTAAAGACTTCCGTGAAATTCAGGTGACTATAGAATTGCTTTTAGACTTTCTTTTAAAGCAAAAAAGAAAACGAAAAGAAAAAATTTTCAACATAAAATAAATATAAGTGTACTGTTAAAAATAAATCAAAGTGAATGTATAAAATTCTTGGTAATATTCGGAACGCTTACTAAAGCATCTTTATAGATTATAGCGATAAAGTTAATACAATGCAATTTTAAAGTATGCTATTTTAAAAAAATAATTATTATGGATACTTGTTAATTGCTTTCTATTCACTTTCCTACATTTTACATGAAGATCCCGGAAAATAGAAATGCTAATCTTTTAGCAGTTATTGGCTTATAATAGGCCATATATTTTGTAACAAAAGTTTGAATTCAATTATAAAACAATTTAATAGATGAAAAGCATCAAGAATTTAAGTTCTTTTAAAAAAATAATTACCTATTTAATTATCGAAAAAAAAAATGTTACAAACAAAGTTTTCGTAAGGGTATCCCAGAGCTATGTTTAATATGAAAAGTATTTTTTCCATGCAAGCATTCTATTGTAAAATAAGCGTAAGGATTACTTTCTAATTTTATCAAACGACATTTCGTGATTTTTTAAAACGAAAAAACTATCAAAAATGTAATAATATCCTAAAAGTTATATATTTTACATCAGCTTAATGGCTTATGAAAATTATACCATAAAATTGTTGGACAACTTTTTATCATATAACATTGGTTGAACCTTTTTTTGCCCAAAAACCTCTTTCTAGAAAAAAAAAAAATACCCAACGACCAATTTGCAGATTGGAAATAACACCGTCATCTATTCTCGAATTCAATAATGCATTAGTGAATTTTCAAAAACTTAATTTTTGTTTCAGGAAAAGAAAATATACACAGAAACATTCTAATTTTTTTCACTCTTTCGAATGTATTTTATTCCATACAATGTACAGTACAATTCTAACTTTGAGGGGGAAAGTGGAAAACTCCTTAGGATTAACATTATGCTCTGAAATATATTGTAGTGCTTTGGCAGAAAGGTTAATCTTGTCAGGACCTGTCCAAACTCTTAAATATAATTTTTGTTGTTGGAGCAGGTACATATGTGTACCCACTGTAGAATTCCTTGTGTGCACTGCGCTTGCTGTGATTCTTTCATGTATTACTCTAAAAGGCATTGGAAACAAAGCTATAACTGATTAATACTTTTTTAATATCCCTTAATTTTGATTAAATTCCTTAATTGTTTGATTTGCTTAAATGACATATTAAAAACATATGTATAGTTATTTTTTGGTAATAATTAAGTATTTCAGTGTGTTCTTCTGAACATTGGGGGGAGGGGATGGAGATGAGGATGGGGCTTTCAATCTTGAACACCCCATAAATTAGGCTTAGGCCAAAAACACCTACAAAGATCAGATCAATGCCTTCCGATGGGAAGTATCAACCTTGTTAAGAGAAAGAGGACAATGATTTTAGATTAATACGGGTTCCTCAATTTTAGACCACACATATTTTGATATTTCTAACTTTATAAAAAGCAAATAGAGGATATTTTACCTTAAACAAAACAAACTTGAACATGTAGTGCAATGATATCTGAAAAAAGTTGTGACGAGTTAATCTAGTCACACATTTATCATTATTAGCATTTGAAGAATAACTTCAGGAATTCGAGACCTTTTATTGTGTAGGTACACTGTGCGTTCTCAGTTGTAATATATATATATATATATATATATATACGGACATAAAACCAGACAGCCAAATTAAGGTTAAGCAATAGCTACTCAATCTTGGAGACATGGTAAGAAACTTGATGACTTTAGAGACAAGTGGAAAGTACCTGAATGTGTCGAAACCTTGTTGAAATATTGATAGGGAAGAAAGTTATAGACTTTACGGCAATTTTCTGACATCACCCCTGGCCAGGACAGGTACGAATGTGCCGAAAACTTGATAGCTGATAGAGGGAGAGTTTGCTTGTCTGTGGAGTCTGCTTTGGGGGCAGATCGCAGAATCGAATGAATGGATCGTCCAAGGAAAGAGTGGCCGTAAATATTAAACTCCAATGATTATTTGTTTAATTCTGGTGTCCTCGGTGCCTCATAAGACTCCTTCTCTTATGATCAGGCGTTAAAGGTACACACCTCACAGTTCCTGGAGCAAACAGTCCCCCACTGTAAGGTTTCATGACCACGGTGAAACGTATTATTGTTCCCATAATCCTTTGTTCTGTGTGTCTAGCTATTTCTCCCGCTGTCTTCTCACTTATTCTTTCTGTACTGTAAGAGAATACATCGTCGTCCAATGGCGTGCCTGCTCGTGTATGACCTCTGTTAAATCAACGGACAGCTGTTCCTGTAGTTTGAAATTGTCTCCATTTTCATGAAACGAAGCTGTGAGCAATCTCGAACTCCTCAGCAACACTTTGACCTTCCTCTATCTTTTCATTAATTTTATCTCGGGTAAAAACATTCAGATGTCCTCCAACAAGTTGATTATTCGTTACTCCACGCTGTAGTAGCTGATCGACGGCTTTTGAACTCACAGACTCCTGCAATCTCTGTCACAGAAATACTGAGCTTATACCACCAGTGTGCTGTATTCCTCTCTAACTAAATGTGCTGCATTACGCCTCGTTGCACTTTGCGCATGTGCTACCTTGTTTTTCTTTAGTCAATCTCTTGACTGGTTTTTCAGTCAGCTCTTATTCCGTGTTCCACTAATATGCTAAATTTTGAACTTCGCTTTAATTTTTGCGCAAAGTATACATACATACATATATATATCCCAAAAACAGCACTCAAATAATTTGTATGAATATTTTGCTTTTTTTTTCTTTTGAAATCGAAAATATACTAATTAAAAGGAACTCTATTTAAAAAAGATAGAGAGAAAAGAGAGACACACAAATTTGCATCTGTTGTTTTTAATACTCTATACTGATGCAAATATAAATATTAGTATTTTTTAGTTAGCTCTTTGTTCACTAGAATCTATCTTTTTTAACAAATACTTATGTAAGTGAATCGGTCATTTTGAAAAGGGCAATGTCCGTATTTTTGACATTCACTTTTAGGTAACTTCGTAATTCTTGTCCTCTAATATCGGTTCATGTATTCCGTACGTAATCAAGATACATCTTTTCCTTTATGAAGATTGATGATCAATTTCTTAGAAAAACCTAGAGACAGAGCTTTTAGCACCAAAACTCATTGTTTGTTTTTAGTATTCACTAGACAGCTGTTTAAGTCTGAATTACTCGCATTTGCAATCATGACGCCTTTCACTCCCCCAAACTGATTCATTATAACTTTTCCAGCCGACGAGCTCATCTTCGCCTTGTTTGGAGCAGACTCACCAAAAACAACTTATTATTTTGATTGCTGCTTGGTTTCCAGAGCACAATGGTATAACCATTTTTCATCAACGGTGATAACTCGATGCAAAACAACATCCATAATTCGACGTAGCATCAACTAATTTTTGATTGGGCAGCAAAAGACTACCAAACGAACATTAACTAATGAATCAATTTCAGATTTATTTCCATTCCGTGTAACAGATGGCAGAACCCAATGGTAACAATTATTTACCTTAATGATGCCGTCTGTCTTCAAATGCAAATACTCTCTGATACACCCCTGTAAATTTCTTATTTATTGGATCTCATTCCAGCGGCTCATCTATTAGAGCGCGGCTCTTATCTCTTCTGCGATGAACGCTATGATTATCCCTCACGGGCTTACCAATAAGTATGAAAACAACTTATAATTTTACTCTACAGATGATTCAAACAAATTGAAAGTAGGAAATGTCATATATCGATATGTAGATCATTTTAGCTGTGAGCTGGAGGCCAGCCTTCCTTAAAAAGAAAATTCTTGTTTTCTTCGAAGTTACGGAATAGTAGTTGCTTAAAAGCAGAAACAATTTTATTTGACGATGAGTGATTGTTTTTAATCCTATTTCACCAATGAAGAACTAGGAGCTGTGAGAGTGAAGGCGTGTATCGGTTGTATTTTACAAGAATAACTACTGCAGCTGAAAAAGCAAAATACCATCCGCTTTTTTTTTTCGAAACCAAAAAAAAAAAAAAAAAAAAACTCTTTTGCTAATGAACATTTCATTTTCATACTAAGAAAATATAGGACACACATCTAAGGTTATATATACTAGTTCTACCAGTATATATTAATCTATTACAAAATCTTCGACAGTGAATTTATAAATAAGTTCCCCACATCAATGAGCCTGTAGTTTTCACGCTTATTTACCTTGTCTATTATTCGTAAATCTATTTAAGGTTTGCTGTGATATTTGTTTTTTTATCACGAATTTCGTAAACGTACATGTTTTTCTCAGCTAAAATGTACTTCGTTCTTTCTCAAAAATTCTTCCGGTTCATTTTGAAAATAGGTCGGTTCTGATAAGAAAAATATTTTTTCTGGGTATTCTACAGTACCATAAATTATTATGTAGGTAATTTTATAACTTGAGTAATTAGTTTTAATTTTAAAGTATAAGTTTCTGCAAATATTATGGAAAAATGGTTTCTTTTACACACTTCTTGTAAAGTTGTAAAATTAAATTCTTCTCTTTTAAATTTTAAAAATTTAAGATATAACTCCTTTTCATACACACACACACATATATATATATTTATATATATATGACCGATTTAATTAGTATAATTAATTTCAATTAATATAATGCAAAGTTCTATCACATTATTTCCTTATACATCTAAGTCACTATGCAGCACATTACGAGTTTCTTAATCTTTACATAACAAAAAATGAGTCAAATTTATCACTAAAAAATCAATATATATATGTTCACATCTTTCTACAACATTTTTAAATTCACAACTACTCACCTTATTTATATAATTCATAAAATACTTGTACAATTTGCTTATTTCTAAAACATTTTGATTTTCAAAGTGTTTCTAATAAGTGGCCTCATTTAAAGGAGTTTTTGAATGGTAAGTTTGTTTTAATTATTAATTGTGTAAGCCTTTCCTTAAAGGCTTTTTCCCCTTGGGGTGAAGGTACAGTTTTTTGTACTTCCCAACTGCAATTTATAATAAGAAGTCAGTCTTTAATTCCTTTAAAAGGTCTTCATGCATGTTTAAGAGTATTGAGTATGATTTTATTCATTTCTGTCGAAATTTATTGTTAGAAATAAGGTTATTTAACGAAATTTATTGTTAGAGCTTCAAAATTTATTGTTAGAAATTGATTTATGTTAGTAGGTCGACAGCTGTATTAAACTCCATTTTCTAGTTTTGGTATATAAGATGCCTGTAAGAAGAAGTCCGGAGGAAAAATGAAATGAAATGAGGATTAAATCTATGCCTTGATTAGGAAATGTATTTGCATTTGATTTTATGTAAATAACATTACTGTCCGTTCAGAAAACGGAAGAGTTTTCAAAATAAAAACTAACAATCTGACTGTGAAGAATATTTTTTTAATTATGGCCCGTGTCCAATTCGGAGCAAAATAACATTAACAAAAATTTTAAATAGTTTTTAAATGAAGATTCACCTTTTAGTAACAGATTTCGGTGAACTTCAATCTAGCCTGAAAAGAAAAAGTGTATAAATGGTTAATATAACCGAGTCGAATATAAAAATTTAAACGAATTGGGGATGAAGTCAGCAGTTTCCAGACAACGGTGAAGCTCCAGCAAAAAAATATCAGCGCTTGAAAGAAATAAGCCATTATTAAATCTGGTTTGTGAATAATTGATCTACTGCATTGAATTTATATTAAAATGCTGAAAAATATTTCTTGGCGACTGAAACAAAGGAAGATATTTTGGAAATGGTAAGTAAAAATTTTGAGTTAGGGAAGGACCAGGGAGAAAGAAAAGGAGAGAGAGACAAGTTACTTATGAACATGGTAGAATGTACATTTGCAACTAAAATAGAAAATAAACGCTACGCTAAACAAATAAATAGGAAAGAATGAAAATAGTATGAATATAAATGCTGAGAGGAAATAATAGCATAAGTAGAATTATATTGAATTCTAAGAAAATTAAAATGTTTACTTATAAGCCAGAAAAAAATAATTGTCCTATTATGATAATTTGATGATTCAAAATCCTAATAATAAAAAATAAATGTTTTAAAAGCAGTTCAAATTAAGTTTTTGAACAATACGATTTGGCAACGATTTATTCAATATGGATTAAGTAATTTAGCAGAAATTTTGAACTTTGTTGTCTACCCAGCAGAATGACCATTATAGACGGAATATGGTTTTACAGTCGAAAAGAGAATACAATAGACACCAAGCAGAACAAGTAAGGAGGACTTTGGTGATAGACTAGGAGGCAGATGTGGGCGCCATAGTCTAGATATGCCTGAACTAGTCAGAGAAGCTATGGAAAGTAATTCAAATGTGTACATGAATAAATAAACGTGTGTATCCATGTATATAGAGTATATGTGCCTCTTTTCTAGGATAATGTGATTACATGTTTTGAATTGAAGAGTTTAGTGTGATTGTGCGAACTTGGAATTGGTGTTATCGAATGAGTTAATTGTTTTCAGTTCAAATGAATTATGTTGTAATCCCTAGAATTTTTCAGAATCCAATCTAGATTTATACCAAAAGAGCCTGCTAGTTAATTCCATGATCTCTTAATATATTTAAAAACTTATCAACCATGTACTTGTATCGCAACAAATTAAAAAAAAAAAATTAAAATGTAAATATGAGTTAAATTTTTTTTGCAGATATATCGTCTTAATTCCTTCACTTAATTTAGTTATCATCTGCTTCCGTCAAGTGGCAATTAAATTTTATTATTTCTTTCAAATTTAGAGTTTTATAAAAAAGTTTACTTTGGAACTTTAAAGATTCTTTTGGGCCCTTGCAATGATATTTTACATTCCCTGGAAACGTGGAATATAACTAATTCTTTTTCAGCTACAGGCGAATTCAGCAATTAATTTTTTATTAAAATACTATATAGTAAATAATTTAATAATAAAAAAATATAATAATAATAAAGTAAAAATATTACAATGGAAATTATAATATAATAATAATAAAATGAGTAATAAAGTAAAATAAGATTACTAAAATTGTAAAAAGATTATATATGTAATATATAATATAATAGAAATAATTAAAATTTCGTACCAATTAATAAAAATATGTATTAGATTAAATAAAATAACTGAAAAATTATAGAATAAATTAATAATAGTATAAAATAAAATAAGTAAAAAAAAATATTAGTTTTTAAGAGTTCTAAGTTTCTATCGCTGCGGTATGTCAGCAGGTAGCTAAAAGCCACGAGAGTTGGCACAAATTTGTGACAATCGGGAGAATGCAGCAGCACCCCAAATACAGTCAGCTTCAATGAGCTTAAGAAAGTATTAGAATACAAGCATAATCCTTTTCTTACAGATCTTTGCGAATATGAAATCTTCTTTTTCGATTCAAATGAACATAATGACTCATTTAAGCGGCAAGTGAAATATGAAAGTTAAAGGAAAATTTCTACTGTGTATTGAAACATCTTGACTCTCTACTATAAATAGTAATATAATAAAAATCCCTAAATTCACAGCTTTTCTTGACAATATCCTGTTTTTTGAAAGAACAACTCATGTTTTTTTTTTCACATTTATGAATGAAATAATTTGGGAAAAAATTTATTTTGTAGACAAAGGATTGTTTCCTCTCGTTTTATCATTTCCTCTATATTTATCTATAACTTCATTTTGGAAATGAATAATTGTCCTTCCGTTGCGTGAATTTAAAAAAAAAATAAACGACTAATTTTTCTAATAAGTTCTCACTAAAAGATGCTAAGAATATGCAATATCTTGTTATGAAGTAAAAAGTTTTAATCTTTTAATATCCACATATTTTTTTTCTTTTTTAAAGAATGTGATTTCTGTCAGAAAATTGATTTATTGTCTTTACAAAATAAGGGAGAAAAAACTACAGTTTATTTCGTATTAGGTTCGAATTGAAACGCATTCACTTTTGCTGTGTTTTTTTTATACACGAAGATTTTTTGATAATTTTTTATTAAAAAATCTAAAACGTTTTCGCTTCACATTCATAAAAAAATTAATGTGGATCATTCTTTAATAGGAATAGAATTAAGTAAAATGTTTAATTATCTGAATATTTTACTGACTGTTATTTGGCGAAATTTAGTGGACCAGATTCTATGCATGGAGGACGGATCATCACAACCTTTGGAGAAAATTTATTGCATTACTTAATTTGAGAAGCCTGCCTTATGAAAGAACTGAGACTTAGGTAAATTAGCTTTATCATATGGATTGTGTAGTAAATAAGAAATAATCGGATCGAAAGAGATAATAAGAAATAGAGGAATTAGCGAAATGGATGAGGACACTATATAAGTGCGAGCAAGTGTGAGATGATATGCTCAGACTGGATACATGACACAGATCCGAACTTAGGAAATCAACCGAAAAATAATACCATTTAGTCAAGTATACTATTTTCTGTTATTAATATAAGCAAAATTCGCAATTATAATATATGGTTAGGGACGTGATTAGGTGAACGCTCCGCATTACTAAATAATTCTGATGTTATTTATGCAAGATCGATTAAATTACTCAAGCATTATTGGTACTGATCTTTATAGGGGGATTACATCTGATCATATTAATAGAGATACCAGTTCGAATTAAGTATGTAAAATATTTTAACAGGGTGGTTCAAAAATTACTTGCATTTGAAAACAAATTACATCATTAAGTTAAATTTTTGTTATCATTATATGCTGTCGTCTGTTAACTGGAAACGAAACAATTTTGACATTAACTCACAAGTTAGTTTTGGTTTGGTAGCCATATGCTGCCATTTCAAAATTTGATTGCTGCAAAGTCGAGTTCTCACCATCGAAAAAAATGGATTCATCTTTAAGCCCTGAAAACGAAGCAACAACCACAGTAATGGGCTGCTTTCAGTGAATTCACTCCAAATAAGGCGAAGATGATCTCATAGGCCAAAAAAGTTATGATGAAGAATATTTTAGAGGCCGAAGACGTCCCGATCACAAATACGAGTAATTGACACTCAGACAGCTGTCTTGTGAGTCATGAAGTTTATTAAAAACAAGCCATATTCAATACTACGAGCACCTTAACTTTGATTTTCTAAGGACTTATTGAACGATATTTAGAACATATTTATATATAAAATGCATAAGAAATTCTTTTAATTTACTTTGTGTCTTTTATCATAGAAATTTTAAATTTATTTGGTATTTAGTGAACTATACATTTAACTACTCGTATCTATTATTAATATTAATAAGAATTAAAGCTTTATATTTTGCTATGTTTATTCACTTCTATATTTATTTGAAACCAAGTTTGGGTTGGTGTTTGATACAAGCATTGAGTTTCTGCATTTAGTCATTTACCTCAGAACAAAATGTAATGATAAAAATATATTCGACTATCATGTAAAAATGGAACTGAGTACATTAAACACTAACACGCTTGTCAGTTTAATTAAAAAAAATTAACTCAAAAGTATCATTATATGCTCATGAACTTCCAAATAGTTTTTTTGTATCCCGTTTGTTTCCTATTTATTTCACTATCTTCTCCAAACTTAATTTGTCTTTTTAAGAAATAAAACAAAATATGCAATTATTTTGTTTAAAACACATTTTTAAAGGAAATGCTAATTAGCTTTTTATTTCAATGAAGAAAGAAGAATGATGGACATGAAGAGTTTTCTTTTAGCTTCTGAATTGGAGTCATGTGGAGGCAGAAAAGATACAAGTTGTCTTCTAAGCATAACCTGTTCCTGTTCGATAAGATTTTGATTAGGTCAGTGAGCAGGCCACGACAGGTGATTGATATTTTCCATTTCAGGAAAGACGTCGATCAGGATCGGGTAGTGAAAAATCTCGTTATCATCCATACAGGTGAACATATCACCTGTTCACCTGTTATGTTCACCTGTTATTCTCAAAACAGGGGAACATAAGGCTTAAGCACTTAAAATCTGTGTGTTTTAGCATTCACAGATCCTGTCTCATATACATGGAGATGTTTCGACGACCATCAAAACATCGATTTGCGCCATACCTCCTTCAGACAGAATACTAATTATTTACTTCATCTATATTGGGTGAAAACAATTTTCACTTAACAATCATGTCATTAGTGGATGAGAGTAAGTGTTCAGATTAAAAAACGATTTGTTAATGTGCATAAAATTGGCTCACAGTCCCAAACTCCAGGAATGATGTTCCAATCTACAGATTAAATTAGTACGTTTATTCGTAGATTTGAATGGAATACAAATTTCAAGTCGCTTAACATAGAGGTAAGCCTGATTGATTCTTCAGTAAACAGTGTATCTGGAAATTCGTACTTATGCTGGGCTATGAGTGCTAAACCCAGTTCTTTGGCACAACTGTCTCTCTGACATACCGCAAGTATTGCCAGAAAATGATATCGGAAAAGTATTGTGATACATGACCGACCGCACGACCAAGATCAGATGATCTGGTACTGGTCGAGAGATTCACATGTTCCCTAATTTGAAACCTGTGCCATAAATTTGAAATCACGCAATGGGGGACCTTTAAAATTTGAGCCATTTCGGCTTGTGCTACTTCAAAACAGGGCATTACAAGGATTCCTCCTTTTGTGAATTGCTCAGTTAATCATTATCAAAATCTATTCACGCATTAATTGCACGAAAACCTACTTTAACTACTTGTGCCGATTTAGCTGATTTGTATACATTCCGATGAGCTCAGGTATTTTGTGGATGAAGACGTCTTCTAAAATATTTTACATAAAGACAAAATTTCATTTTCAATCAATAATTCTTCTCAAATTATTTCGAATATATATATACATACGAGGGGTGATCCAAAAAAAAGTTTACAAGGCAAATGAAAAAGTATTTATTAACAATAGAAACAAGATACAAATGGGAATCAAGAGACACATCTGGCCTTCACTTTTCCACATAGTCGCCAAACCTATTTAGGCATTTGTCAGAACGTTCGACCAACTTGTTTATCCCGTCTTGGTATTAATCAGGGCCCTGCTCATTGAGCCACTTCTCGGCAGCTGTTTTAACTGCATTGTTTGAGGTGAATCGTGTTCCGGATAAGTTTCGCTTCAACGCCGGAAAATGAAATAGTCACTTGGAGCCAAATCGGGGCTGTATGGGGGGTGATTCCAGACCTCCCACTTGAACCTTTGCAGCAATTCCTGAGTCTGGCGAGCTGTATGGGGCATGGCATTGTCATGCAGAAGAATGACGCCTTTGCTCAGTAATCCAGGCCGTTTGCGTCGGATGGCTTTACGCAATTTCGTTAAGGTGGCACAATAACGATCGGCATTAATGGTATGGCCACGCTCCAAATACTCGATTAGGATAACACCAGTCGAATCCCAGAAAAAGGTTGCCATCACTTTACCGGCAGAGGGTGTGACCTTAAACTTCTTCCTCGTCAATGATCCAGCGTGTTTCCACTCCATCGTGACCCTTTTGGATGTGGGGGTGAAGTGATGAAGCCATGTTTCATCACCGGTAACGATGCGATCATTGAAGTGTTGGTCGTCTGAATGGTATCGCTGAAGAAATGTGAGGCTGCACATCATTCGAGTTTCCTTATGCTCCGCGGACAACGCACGTGGAACCAGAGGGCACAAACTTTGGAATATCGCAACTCATCGGTTACGATACGCTGAACGTTAACATAACTCAGGTCCAACTCTGACGCAATCTCACGCACGGTTACTCGTCGATCCCTTTGGATGATTTTTTCAACACGTGCAGTGTTGATATCCGTCCTTGAAGAACTTGGACGGTCGCTCGCTTCCATATTGCGGTTTTCCACATGCTCCCTGCCCGCTTGAAAAGAACGACACCATTTCGCTACCTGATGTCTACTCATTGCTTTGTCCCCGTATACCTCAATGATTTGTCTGTGAATTTCGGATGCAGCCACATTCTTGGCCCATAAGAATCGAATTACGGCTCGCACCTCTATGCGAGACCACTTTTCTAGACGTCGTGCCATTACTGTCGCTCTTAAGTGTCTGCGTACTGACGCTACTTACTCGTAGAACCACTGTAGGACAACTAGAGCCATCTGTCAACCACCCTAGGTGGAAATATTCGCTCCACAATTATTACATTTCAAATGCTTCTGCCTGTAAACTTTTTTTTGGATTACCCTACGTATATTACGCATTATACACTGCTGGGTACACAAAATGTAACACCCTGAAGGAAGCAAGCAAAACATGTGAAATTTACATTATGCGTTTGCGACGTTGAGCTATGCAAATCCTTAGCATTACAACGCAAACGCACATTGCTCGCGACCGTAGCCCCTGACCAAATTTCTGAATTCGATCGAGGAAGAATAGTAGCCTATAGGTATTGCGGATTACCCTTCAGAGAAATCGGTCAACGTGTTGGACGAAACCAAGCAACTCTAATGCGGATCTGTGATCGCTGGATGCAGGAGGGATCGACGAACTGATCTCACCCACCTCGTTACACCACTGCCCGTGATGACAGGTAGATTGTGCGTATGGCAGTAATGGATCTCGCAGCCCTATCACGAATCATAACAGAACAGATTCAGTCTGCTACGCATCATTCTGTGTTCGTTTGTACCATTCGATGCCGTTTGCGGAAGAGTGGAATGTCCTCAAGGCGTCCATTGCTTCACTTACCCTTGATTCGAAACCACAGGCATTTGCTCCACCAATAGTGCGATGAACGGCAGAGATGAACAACAGAATGGACATTGTGTTTACTGACGAATCCGGCTTCTGTCTACAACATCACGATGGTCGGATTCTTGTTTAGAGACACTGTGGTGAGAGGCTGCTAAACTGTTGTGTTATGCACTGGTCCTGCTACCGGAATCATGGTTTGAGGGGTATTGGATTTCACTCCCGCACACCTCTAGTAAGCATTACCGGTACACTGAACAGTCAGTGCTACATCTCTGAGGTGTTGTGAGCCCGTGGTCCTCCCAAACCTTCAGCACTTCCCATTCGCCATATTCCAACGGGATAATGCGCGACCACACGTGGCACGCAATGTTCAAGAGTTCTTCTTTACCCATCAGATTGAATTGCTTCCTTGGCCTGCTTGTTCTCCCGATCTATCGCCAATCGAAAACGTGTGGTCCTTTGTTGTACAACGACTGGCCCGGGATACATCACCCGCTGCTACACCATGCCAACTTTGGCAATATGTGGAAGCCGCATAGACTGCTGTACCCCAAGGATACATCCAAAGCCTCTTTGATTCTATGTCGAGGTGTGTGACAACGGTTATAGCTTACAATGGCGGCTACACGAGCTACTGATTTTTTCATCATCCACACTTCACAAGAGGCTGTAATTTTAATTGTTTGTACAACATATTATCTGCCGAATAAATTTCGTGTGATACTTCTGGTCCTTCTGGGTGTTACATTTTGTTTGGCCATCAGTGTATTTATACAGGCATTACTCATGTATTATTCAAATTTTACTTAAATTCCAACACAATATAGTCGCTAATAAAAAAAATTATATTACATGGTAAAATATTTTTATATAAGCAATACATAAAGAGTATATTTTATAAACACTAGAAACACTTCAAAAATATTTAAAAAAAAGAATCAGAGAAAAAAAATCAAATAGTTAAAAAGTAACCAAAAACGAAATTAAAAAAATATTTGCGAAAACCAAAAGAAAATTATTTATATTGTCAAACTATTTAAAATTAAAAATCCTAATTAATCATAAGAAACTACGAATATTTAATATTGAAACAATTTAAAGCAAAATATTAGAAAAGCTAAGACTTAGAAAAATGGAGACAATGTAATAAATACCGTTCCATACTTTGGAATGAAATAAATTATTTGATTCAGAAATAGCTTGTCAGAATTATTTACTTATCTTGTAGACAGGATTATTTACTATCATGATTTTTTACTTATCTACTCACAGTCATACAACACACTAGAATATTCAAAACTCCAGCAAACCAATAAAGAGAAAAGAAAAACAAAGTATTTAAGAAAATAATTAATAATCAAATTAATATTTATGTAAATCTAATACAAATTATTTAAATAACTTAAAAATCAAAATTTAAAACAAATCAAAGTGATTGAAAGCAAAATTTAACATTACACACACACATATATATACACATAGATATACATATAGTTATATATATATATATATATGTGTGTGTGTGTATGTGTGTGTAGAAAACTGTTTTGATTCTGTTCTGATGATCATGTTGACACAATCGATAAAGAACGACTTTTTTCCGTAAAAAATAATTTTATTAAAAATGTAAAGGCACCTTCTTAATACCGATAAAACTTAAATTTTAAATATGCTGGACAATAATTTATTCTCTTTAATGATTGTATTGGACGAGATAGAAAAATATTTTTATAAAAAATACCGGAATCTTATCTTTATAAAGAAATACGGAAAACAACACATTATAAATTAAAGAATCTTGATGTGTCCAAAGAAAAACATGTTTCTTATCTGAAACTATTTAATGAATGTTTCAAAAACTATTGTTGAATTTGTCAGAAATATATTTCCTTTCATTCTGTTAAAGATACTCGTAGATGTTGTCCTGAATTAGCTATAAAACTAAAAACAACGAGTTTTCCTAAAAAAAACACTTCTTTTTTAAATCTCAGTTTTCAAAATTACCCTACCTTTCTTACTTATTATTATTTCAGGAGAAAAAAATATTTTATAATTAATCTGATTTCATATTTTTCTTTTCATAATGATATATTTTTTCTTTTTAAAGTCTATTCCGTTTGAGACTCAATTATTTTATGTTAAGAATGGCGATAACAGCAAGGAGTTCCTTAGATTAATATGTTGAATTTTAGAATCCAATACAGTTCCAATTTTAGGCGTTGTCAACTTTTTTTATAGTGACTTTCATTATCTAATTTTCTCACGTAACTAGATTTCGACAGTTTATTCTGAACTCTTTAGTTCCTTTTTTAGTCAGGCATCTCATTAGCCTATCAAATCTTTCGCTTCGTCATTAAACGATTTTTTGTTGCCTAATGACTTAATTTTCCGAGATTAAATAACATTGACAGTGTCTCTAAAAAAGTTTTATATCCCTCGTCTTATTAATGAGTTAACTCTTTTTAAATTATTTTTTTGCTTCTAGAAAAGAAAATTTTTAAAACAGTTTTCTTCCCTTTCATGTATCTATTAGCTGATTTTTTCTAACACTATTTTTCATAACTGAAAAGCGATAGGATCAATTCAAAATATGTTACCTCTTAACTTTATAATGGTTTTAAATTTAAGTGTTGTGAGACTGTTTTTTCATATTCTTTCAAGCTCATTATATGTTTTATTAATTTATGAGGTCCATTCAATAAGACCTTAGAAATTCCAAGAGATGGCACTCGTAGCATCAAAAATTGTTTGTTTTGAATCAGCATCACTATTCACTAAACATCTATTTAAATTTATTTTATTAGTATTCGTGTTCATGACGACTTTCGTATTTCACAAATTCTTCACCGTAACGTTTCAGGCAGATGAGATAACTCTCTCTTCATTGGAGTTGATTCACCCAAAGTAACCTAAACTTAAGAATTTTCTTAATTTCTGGTGCTTAATAAGGAATACAGGTCTCACCAACGATGACAAATTGACAAATTTTGATTTGGCATCAAATAACTAACAAATCAAAACTATCTTTTGAATCATTTTCAAGTTTATTTCTGCTCCGTGTAATAGATGGTAGCACTCAATAGTTACAACAATTTACATTAATCGTGCCATCAGTATTAAAAAACTACTACTTTTTGAATTTCTCTATTATTCCTCTTATCTTATACTATATTATTTTCTCCTCCAAGAATATGTTTTCATTACATTTTACTTCATGTTTTCTCTACTTATCACGTATTTTTATCAATTCTCCTCTATTTTTATTGCCATTTTTTTTATTTGAATATAAAAAAAATTCTTTAAAAAAATATAATTTAAACTAGTAATTTAAAGTTTAACAAAGAATTTATTTTTTTTCTCTTATGGGTCAATATTATTTTACCGCATTTTCGAATTTCCAATGTAGAGAGAAATATTGAAAAATAAATAAAAAATACAGTAAAACTCCTTTAACTTTGATGAAAATGCTCGATACAAAATAGCAACCACAGGTCTTTTATTCTTATTTCAAAAATTCAAAAGTGCCTGAGTGATTTGATTTATTTATAGACTGTTTTAGTTGATATTTAGCGTTAGGTTACGAATTCATTTTATTCCTTTTAATGTGAATGCATTAAATTTGGATAAAATGCTATAATCTTTTAATAGCAACATTCCATTAAAATGTTTATTATTCTTAAAAGTACTTAAATTCTCCATAAATCCATTTCTTTCAAATGAATAAAGGTACGAAAATACTAAAAGCTTTTTAGTTCTCATATATGAAACGGTCGATATTCAACGGACGAAATAATGTTTGAAGAGACGCTAAAAATGTATATATACAAATCAATATTTTTTGAACTATTTTTTAAGGACTTTATGTTTTATTAGATTGAACTAAATACAACGCAAAATCTTTATTATTTATTGATACGAAAGCTGTTAGTAAAATTCTATTTTTGTTTATTTGTGAAAAAGAAATGTTTTTTTTTTTTTTTTTTAATTTTTATTGCCATTACCATCTCAAAAGAACTCTGCATTAAACCAGGTATATTGGACCTCCAAATATACTGATCTGTAAGAGTTAATAAACAAGTATTTTTTAACGTTCACCATTAAATTATTTGAATGATGATTGCTTATTAATGTCGTAATCAGAAGCAACAGAAAGAGTATTAGAGATGGACCTCATAATTTTCTACCTCGGTCAAATGACGAGGACGATACGTGAGATGGTAATTCCTTTGGAAAATTTCCATACCACGATAATTTAAGGACTTAGAGCATTGACAGATTTACCATACATAACTGTCCCTACCCGCTGAGTCGTTAGTGGAATCAGTATCCGACACCACAACTCGACGAAACAAGACCGCTAGCGAGTTCACGGCCGCTCTCACCATGGCAAGAACATCAATAAAAGGAAAAGAAAAAAAATGTGGTTTATTTAATTATTTTAAATATCTTTGATAACACCTTCTGAAACAATTATATCTTTTATTTGTTTTAAAGTATTGAATTCTGATATTACAATCAATTTGATTGATTCAATGAGAGAAAGAAAGGGATTGTTTATTAGTTTCGCACTTGGAAGCAACGCAAGAGCTGTTGAAACTCGTAATTTTGAGCCACTATTAATAAGGTGACCAATTTTTTTACAATGAAAAGGAGGACGAACTAATTTAGGAAAAAAGTATAGTGTATATAAATAAAATATTTTATTAATTCAAACAAAAATACACTAATTATGTTTACATCACTTTTAATTAAATAATTAAATGAGTATTTTTCATTGAATGAATATTTTCTTGATAATACATCATTTTCTAATAATGTATAGGAAATTTGGGAGCAAGAAATATCCTTCATATTGAGCTTTATGTTAAGTGCTGCAGCTAGAATATCAAAATTCAATCTTGATATTTCATTTGTCCACAAAATCATTACCAATGGAAAAAATCTTTCAACTGTTGCCTTAGTTCCAGGGCAGCATAACATACATTCAACAAGAATAACTAAATTTTCATACGGAATGTTTTTATTTTTGATATGGTTAAATATTTCTTCCTAACTTTTAACAATTTCAACATGTTGATTTTCCCAGTGTTCTAATCTATCAGAATTTAAATATACATTCAGTCTTCTAATTTCTTCAGAGATAATTGTCATCGATTTTAATATCAGGCATTTCTTTTGATAAAAACTCAACGCAGTTTTCAATATCTAGCTAGTTTACTTGTGATGAAGTCAAAACACACCATTGAATACTGTTATTTCCTGTGATATTTATTTCAAACCAATGTTTGACACATTGGAAAAATGTTTGGTAAAAATTCTGTTCTTCGCTGGTAAGCTTTTCCGCTATGCTAAGATTTAATTCCTTTAAGTTTGATAGTTTTTTTTTTCTTATTAAAGGAATAAATCTTTCTTCAAATTGTGATTTATATTGAAGGATAAAATTATTCAAAATCAGACTTAGTTCTGTGGCTGAACTATGTTCACCTTCAATCTCTTGAATCGTTTTGTGGAAAACAGATGGCTAATTGTGTACAAAATACATGAGTATCTCCGATAATTCGTAGTTGAAAAAAGATTCCAGAATGTTTGGAAAATTATCTAAACTTAAATTTGAATGGAGAAATTCAAATAATTGTAAAACACACTCTATAGTAAATGTTAGAGTGAGCCATCTAACTTTTGAATATCCTTATTCTTTTTTTTTTTTTTTTTTTTTTTCGTATTTAACGCTTGGGTAACAGGCATCTTTGAATAGAGCGATTGGCAGATAAGTTTCAAAATATCAAAAAGGAGGATAGGGAGGAGGACACTTTTCGAGGAGGAACAGAGCCTACCAAAGGAGGATTGTCCTCCATGAAGGAGGAAGATTGTTCACCTTACTGTTAAGTAATTAGACTATCCCTGGGTTTACATCATTCTCTAGTAACTTCCACACCACAACAACAGGAGGACTTGAAACTTTTATAGATTTAAGTATATACTGGTTCTTAAGTGTTATTAGGGCTTGAATCCTCTTCTCCGCTATTAACCTCTGCCCGCGAGATCACGAGCCATTACCACTTTGAATCTTTTGAAGGTTGAATTCGAGCAATGAGTTTGTGAAGTGAACTATTGGCTCGTATCTGTAGAACTGTGATGAAAAATGGGAGACAGTATACGAAAAGAGTTATTATTTTTTTGACTGTAATCGCAATTGGGAAATTGTTTTTGGGAGAAAAGTGGCCTGCTATAATTCAATGGGAGTGGAGGTTATAT
The DNA here is from genome assembly GCA_019974015.1 of Nephila pilipes. NCBI lineage: Eukaryota > Metazoa > Arthropoda > Arachnida > Araneae > Nephilidae > Nephila > Nephila pilipes. The sequence goes on along the minus strand of BMAW01012668.1, from coordinate 14,631 downwards.
TTCACTATGCAGTAATTAGGAAAAGAAGAAAAAAAGTTATGAGTACCTAAACTATGCCTAATGCGTGGCAGCTGGATGCTTACTACTACACTAGTTTCGGTTCGGTGATAAAAGCAAGTTTAATCTAAACGTTTGTTGAGGTGGACAATATAGTTATGATTGCGAAAATTAACAATGGTAAGTAAGTCGAGAGAGTGTTATGAGTTCCAGGTAGGATTCTTTAGGTCTTCGAGGTAAATGAGTTGAAAGTTTACAGTTCTTTAAATTTTGAATATTATAATTGCTAATAGTATCATCTAGTAAGATGTGTTTGATAAAATCGTTAAAAGTTGCAATATACATAGATTTATAAATATTCACCTAAAGCGGTTGTTTTATAATAAATGGGGGAAATTGCAAATATCCCCCTTTTTAATTTTGGATTTTCGAGACTTATTTAATCATCTGTTTTTAAAATGGGTACAAAATATCGGTTCTATCAGAGAGAGGGTGTTTGAATAAATCCGAAAAAAAGGATGTTAATGCTCTATTATTATTAATCTTTAACATTCGATATTGATAATTATATTGCGTACTAACACATCGTGGTTAAATCTATACAACACGTACCTGTGAGTATAATAAAACAAAATATATATATATATATACATGTAACCGAACTAAAGGAAAGAAAGTTTAAAAAATAAGATAATTAAATAAAGAAGTTATAGTCTTTTATTACTGGATTAATTTTTGTCATATATTATAGAATAAAATTTTTACTGTAATTTCCCAAGTTAATGGAAGGGTCCATAGGATGCGTTGAACAATATGTTGATATATGGTTACGTCCTTTAACGATTTATCTATAGGAACACATTCGACAATCTATTTGGTTTCCAGAACATAAAATATGTCGTGTTTCTTCAAATAATTTTTGCCTTTCCAAATGTACTCTACTTTGCTCCTTTTGATTTTCCTTCTTCATTAAAACCTCACCATTCAAATGAAATTATTCAAAGATGCTTCATGTTTTTCTGTACATATAATTTAAGTGTTAACTGCTCAACCTCCCATGAAAACGTTTGGGGGCAGATTGTAATAATCCTTGGCAGTTATCATGGGGGCCAAAAATTTATCTGCGTACCAATTTTAGATTATAAAAATGATTCATGAGATAAAAGACATGTTCCCATAGCGGATCTATAGCGTGAAATCTGTCGCGTTCCCCCTTTCACTAACCCTTTGGTACATTAAATGATGTAGATTTAATTAAAGATCTCTCCCTATGAATTAAACATGTCTTATATAGATTAGACTATAATTATTGAAATGTAGTCAATAAATTCAATAAATTACATTTATAACCAACGAAGGAATTGATACGAATTTGGTTGGAGGTAGATATAGTGATCTGAAGATATCCGTGTCAGACATCTGTATCAGACCTGCCCTGAGTACGAAGCTTTAAAAGTGAACATAATATGATCAATAAGGAGTCAGTAAATTGGATCTTCATCCCTAAATATTCTGAGGAAAGGAACTAGTTTAGTTTAGATCTGATAAGTAATAAGTTAATGTATTAAGCGTTTGATACAGACGTGTATAGGAAATATCTTCAAATTTTCATAGATTAAGCATTGAACTTTGTTTAATCATACGTCTGAATAAAATAATTTTATTAACATCATTGTATGATTTCTTATTAATTGGACTATAGATTGGTTACTACTTTAAATACGATTATTGAAGAGAGCTGAAGAAAATAATTGTAAAATATTGTTCCAAATAGAATTTTGTTCCATATAGAATTTTACAAAGATAGTTTTAGCCACCAAAGGTGGAAACTTTTTAAAAAAAATGTCATTAAATTATTGAATTAAATATTCAAACTAAAGTAAAAGATAATATGACAATGAAATAGAAATTTAGAACCATTCATTCATTTATTCACTTCTTTAATAATTCATTCATTCACTCATTTACTCATTTACTCACTCACTCGTTCCCTTACACATTCACTCATTCCTGAGATCACTTTTTCACTAACGCTTTCAATCATTCAGAAATTCTCAAATTTATTCATTAACTCATTCATAAATTTATTCATGAATTGAATCTCCCTCATTCACTCACTCACTTCTTAGAAAAGATATTCAGAAAACACCTAAGTTTGAAAAAATGACCTTTTTCTTGTTGATCAAACAATAGCCCCTTCGCTGTCTATTAATAACGCGGCGTTACAAGTCTTTTGTTATCTGTAGCATTGATTCATGTCTGCCCAAGGAAGCCTTTCTAACGTTAGGGGTTGACTCTCACATCTTCCATGTAATAATGTGTCAAGATATAAAACAGCAAGTTTAGTGAAATATACATGAATTTCTGTTTCAAACGCCTGTCTTTATTGAATTGAATCGAAATTTCTTGATCTATGAGGATCTTAATTATCTTAAATGAAGAAGACCTTTTGAATCAAATTTATTTTCAAATGAATAAATTTATTTCATATCCTTGTTGTAATTTATTTCATCATCTCGAAAATTACGGATGAAAGAAAAAGATTATGATATCTTTAATTTCTCAGTCTAAAATGGCTGCGATAGCCTAATGATCATGGTGTATGCCCTACAAAAGTCGATGTTTTTATCGAGTAGTGAAGACAAGCTCTAATGCCACTAAAGACCCACCATGTAGCGGGGCTAATGCATGTAAAATCTGTCGAAGTCCCCAATCCTTTTGTTGCCGGTGTGTGGAAGTTTCGAGTGGTAGGTGCCAGATTAGGTATCATCCTCGTCACCTGACTCCGAAGGTGAATAATACGAGGTCCCCCACCAATAGACCTAGTGTTACTTTTCAATGCCGATGTTAGTGAACAATCTCACATCACATTCCACAAACTCAAAAATATTTTACTAAACGAAATCTTGTTAGCTCAAACTCACCCACCTTAAGATATTAATTATTTTCAAAATTTAATAATTTGAAAAAGAAAAAATTATTTGTATCTTTTAGCAAATAACGAATTCAAATGCTAATTGATTGATTAGTGGATTTTTTTTTATCGTCCCTTTAAAAGAACACCGTTTTGCTAAGGACGGAACTCGTAATTTGGAATCATGATCATGTGGTGAAGACGCCACTGTTTTCGATATTTAGAATAAGATTTAAACCAGCTTCAACAAACAGTATCGTAAAATATTTGAAAATCCATTTTTTTGTTGAAATGTGACATGAATTCCGTCTTAAATGTATGCATAATATTTATTGACAGCATTTGTGGATAAAAATTAAAGATTAATTACTACACTAATTCTCATATTTACAAGAAGTGTTGACGTTTTTGAAAAACTGAGTTTAAAATACTCGTGGACAAAAATATGCTAACACACTTCACATAAATTTTCTAAAACCCAAATGGCTTAATGTTTTTTTTAAAAAAATATAAATAAACATAATTAATGAACGAATAATTAAGGTGTTTCCTATACTTAATAATTAATTAATTAATAAGTATAGGAAACACCAAAATAGGTGTTTCCTATACTTTAGATGCTTGTAACTAATACAAGAAATAGATTTTTGTTGTTTTACCTATCTTACGAGCGCATAATCACAGATCAATTTATAATTTCCTTTAACTAACACATCAATCAATAACTCCCAAGACTAACCCAGAGATGAAGCTCGTAGTAAACCAGTAACCAAGTCTTTCTGAGTACTAACCTTTGCTTGAGACGTGTCAAAATTTTAAGTCGATCGGACCAGAAACAGCTGAGTTATCGAAATTGGAGTAAAGTCGTTTTGTAGTTTGTTTAAAAAATGGAAAAAACCGAGTTTCGTGTTCTGATAAAACATTGTTTTTTAATGGGTAAAAACACCGTGCAAGCGAAACAATGGATTGAAAAATGTTACCCGGACTCTTGTCCATCAAAAGCAACGATTTGTCGGTGGTTTGCCGAGTTTAAACGTGGTCGTACCGACACAAATGACGCGGAACGCTCGGGTAGACCTGTGGAAGCCGTTACACCGGAAAATGTGAGTGAAGTGACAAAAATTATAATGAAAGATCGTAAAGTGAAGCTCCGTGAGATTGCTGAGATGACACAGATATCATATGGAAGTGTATTTACTGAAAAAGGTTTTTTGAAGTGAAGTGAAAAAGGTTTTTTCCAAGTGGGTGCCGCGATTGCTTTCGATGGAACAAAAACAGCAACGAGTCGATGATTCAGAAAGCTGTTTATCGCTATTTACTCGCAACAAAAAAGATTTCTTGCGGAAAAAAAAAAAATAAAAATAAAAAAGATTTGGAAAAGCGTTGGAACGATTGTATCACCCTAAAAGGTGATTAACAAAAGGTGTTATGTTGATGAATAAAAAAAAAAATTGCAAAAAAAATGTTGTTTTCAATGTTAATCTCGGGAGTTATTGATTGATGTGTTATGTGTCTACTTTAATTCATATATGAGCTCCAACTTGGCACCAACAGTTTTAACTGGAGTCTACTTCTTTCTGGAGTAGGCACCAATTAAAATATCTTGAGGAAAGAAATGTGAATTTAACTGTGAAAAGTGTACCTTTATGTGGAAACTGAATTTCAGTTAGCCATATAGCTAAAGAAATTCGAAGATCTAAAACTGATTCAGAAAATGTAATCAAATGCGGAACCATACAAAAGAGATCTAGTGTTTATTCAAAGCTATCTCATAAAGGTAGATTTCAAATTTATCCGTTTTGTTGTAGTGCAAAAATTGTTTGTCTGTAATATTGAAAGAAAAATTTGAGGACAATATCTACATGTTTTTTAAATAATCGCATTCCCAAATATATAAAAATTAAAAATCAGCATTAACTGATAGGTAAAGTTATTTGAAGAGAAACTGAGCTCTTAAGTGGGTTACGGATAATTTAAACATTAAGAGTATTACATTTTTGGATGAGATCCGTTTTAATTTTGATGGACCAAATGGGCTCATCAGATTAGATATCTATCAGAGATGAGAAAGATATCAGATGGAGCTGATGTTTCGAAGGCGGAACTCTGATGCTCAAGGGAGAAATTTTGAAAGGATTTAGTAGGTATACCAACTAATGAGAACACTAAGAATTATCTACGAATCTTAGACGTGTGTCCTTTAACACATTGTGCACCTATAAAAGGTAATAATTTTATTTTTCAACAAGATGTGGAGCTACTTGACACACTTCTAGAGCAGTAAAAATGATTTGAAGAAAGAAACATCAATATTGTGGCTTGGAAAATTGATTCCACAAACTTAAATATTGCATAAAATGCTTCAGTGTATCTTATTAGAAAAAGTCTATGGCAGTGGAGGCAGTATTAATCATTGAAGAGTTTGAGGATGGCGTCTATGAAGCATGAGTGGTATTGACCATGAATACATTTTTAAAAATTACTTATTGAAAGTATGCTACTTAAAGTGACCAATTTTCTAACTGTAAAAGGAGATATCAAGAAATGATGTCTCAAAGAATAACAGTAAAAATTATAGAACAAATTTAACTGTCCTTATAATGATTAATTTTATATAAAACTATTTTTTTTTTAATTTTGCTTTGGTTTTATTAAAATAAATGATTAAAATATAACAATATTGTGTATACTTTTAATTGTAATATCAATTAGTAAAAATTACAATTATTTCACTAATATTTTCCTGAGTTTATTATTATAAAATATCTGCTAAATTATAAGTATGAAATAATTACAGGTAAATGATACAGAGTAAATATAATTTAATGTTGCACTTTCAAAAGGCTGTAAAAATACCCACTAGTCACAATGACCCTATATTTGGTCTGAGTAAACGTGAAGCAATGTGAATTTGTTATGGTTACTAACATTTCACCTCAAATAGTATTAAAAGTAAAATATTTGTTACTCTGAATGATATTGAAAGATAATAATCCATCTTTTCTGATCAGATAATTATCATTAATTTTCCTGATTCATTGAGCTGTATAACTCGTAAATTAAAGCTCTAATTATATTATGTTTCATTAATTATAAATCGGTTTTTAAATATTATGAATCCTATTACTGAACCAAAAACTCGAATAAAACTATTATTATTGTTATTATAGTTGTTGTTGTTTCGTAGAATTTCTTTAGCAAGTGTTATGCTTCATTTCTGTAAAACAATTTTATGTCGTAAATCGTATAGTATTTGTAACTGTATTTAAATTTAGAAATATTTCTAATAAGTACGCATTGTAAGCAATTCGTTTAACATTATAGTATAAAAAACGAAATATGAAACTCATTTAACTCGGAATAATGTAGATCCATTCTCAGACTGAAATTAATAATATATAAATACACACTTCTTTACGCAACATAATAAAATTAATAAACTCGTATAATTTTAGAACTTTGTTTATCATCCTAAAGAAACTTTTTTTGTAGAAAAACAAATTCTGTATCTTTTAGCGCATAATGAATTGAAATACGAAAGGGAAAGAAGAATGGAGAAAGGTTTAACGAAGCGCGGAAAATTATATTTACTTAAATATGTTTCCATATCTTATCCTTATAAGAATATTTAGTAACTGGAGTCCTGTTCCTTAACATTCCGCGATAATAGCATTAAAAAGGGAAAAAAAATTTTTTTACACTTAACTAAATTATCTGTGTAAGCAGAAACCGGGAGATTGATCCTTAAACTAGGGCATTCTGGGAAAACTTTTTTTTTATAAACTTTGTAACTTAAATTATTTTAATGCTTATTTATAACAAGATACATTTTGCATTTTTATATATCAGAGTTATTGTTTAGCAAAATATTGGTATATTTTGAAAAACATAAAATAAAATTATTTTCGTAAATTAATAAAAAAAAATATTTCTGCTATATTTTAAAAAAGATTACATAAAAGAAAATTAAAAATTCGATATAAAAACCAACGTTTTTAAAAACAACGTTTTTATATGGGGGCAAAGTTTATTAGAGAAAAGTATTGAAATATTAGTTAATACTGTTAGTTATTTTTATCTTTAAAATTTACTTAAAAAGAGACATTTGTGAGCGTATTAAAAAATTCATAATATAAAATCAAAACATGCATTTGAAAGTTTTTAAGTCATTCTATTAAAAAAAGAATGGGAACCAGAATTCAGAAAAAATTATTGTGATAAGATATGGCGCCTAATATTGGAAACTTTCTTTCTTGCGAATGATTACTGACTAAAAGTCAGCAACCCTTACTATCTCGGAGATTGTAAAGGGGAGATAGTATCTCCCCTTTGTGAGTACAAAAGGTTTACGATAACCTCATGCGGTGTGGGGAGTGCCCGGTGCTCCCAGAGGGGGAAAGAAATTTTTCCCTCAATCCTAAAAGCGCCTAGAGGAAAGAATATTTTGACTTATTAAAATTATTGAAATATTAGTTAAAACTTGTCGCAAACGTATAAATATTGCATTGTTAGGCGAGTACGAACGATTCCCAAAATTTCAAAGCTCTAGCTTGATGGGAAGTTGATTAAATTAACGATCGAAAATTTGATGACACACACACACACACTCACACACACACACACCAAGTGAAATTCAGAAAAACGTTGTAAAAAAGATTAAAAAAGATTACACCGGCGATGAATATAATTACTTCACTGCATTTCGAATACTATCATTTCTGCCAGATTTCAACACCTCTCTGCCAAATTTCAATTCTAAGTACACATATTGAGTATATCAGATATATTATGTACACAACGTGGCTCTAAATTTAAAGTCTTATGTAAACACAGAATAATACTTCTCTAGAGAATTACTAATCAAAATTACAAATTGTTTTTAAATAATGCGTAGACTGATTCCTTCTATCAGCTTCCGAAAGTTCAATATTATGTTTTCCTTATTAAAACAGGTTACTAGCTATTCTAAGGGAACGGAATAGGATATTAAATGTGTGGAAAGCTTCACAAAACAGCCGACGCAGAATTGCTCTCGAACTTATATTTTCATTAAATCTGTTTATGCACTGGCATGTATGTATCAATGCACTTGGGGGAAGTTACGGCGATACACATTCAACTTTATCGTTATTTCTAACTATTATAATATAGGAGTATTACACTCGTTGTTGTACAGACGAATGAGGAAATTATACTGAATTCAACAATTAATTCAAATAACGTTTCAAAAACAGTTATTTTATTTAAAAAAAATGATCTGAAACATAATTAATTTAATTTATTTTTCTAAAATTTTTCTAAAATGTTTAAGTTAACATACCAATCTCAAATTTCAATTGTGTAGTATACACTTGAAGGAAAGTAGAAATCACAGTAAGAGAAAACGTGATGCAAAGATGAAGAATGAATCGAAAATAAATTCTAACAAAAGCTGTTTCTATTTTTTGTCAAATTTCGACACTGCCTTTTCCTTTTATCTGAACGAAATTAATTTTAAAAAATTTTCAAGGTATTGAGATAATGAGCCAAACTCTTTGTGAAAATTAACAGATTATTTCCTCAAAGCACTTTTTGACCAAACTCAGTTCTTTTTTTGAAAAAGAAAATATCTCTGGATAATATACCAACAATTGAAATTACACATATTATATAGAATTAAAATTCGAAATTTTTTAACAGTAGATTAGGTTCAAAATAACAAATCACACAGTATTAAACAAAATTTCCTTATCGCATTTTATAATAAAAAAATTACGTCCTACTCTATTTAAAATTAAAATTGAAATTGAAAAATTACACACAATAAAATTTTTTCTTAAAATTCAGCATAGAAACGTATTTTAAAAAATTATACTCTTCCAAAATAAAAATTACATATCCACAATGAAAATTACATTTTACACAAGAAGAACGGATTACATTCCTGAGTATTAAGTGTGCGATGACGCTTATGGTTCATTTAACAGTAAATTTCCAGATAATTAACAGGAAAATATTCATGAGAGACCCATTGTACCAAGGTCGTATAGACCACACATTGGTATTAATAAAACAATACAAAAAAAGATGTAAATTTTTATTTGAGATATAGATTATATCAAAAATAGTCAAATCATATTGCAGAATATCTGAGGAAATGTCCGTCTAATAGGAAGTGTGATCACCCTGCATCATCATAGAAGCAACACAAACAACGAGCCTTCATAATATTAACATTGGTGTCAAGAAATATTTAGGGCAATGGCACTTGGAAGCTTATGGAAGAGGATCACGTTGCAATTGCTCTCATAGATATTCTCCAATTTTTGTGAGATGGAGATCCGAAGCCTTCCAGGATCAGTCCAAACAGCGAATATCCTCTTCTTCAGAAAAATTATTAGTAATATAAAATATGTATGGTCTTAAATTATCGTCCGGGGCTGCAGCACTCCTGATAAAATTTCACAATTGCTACAAGAACCTAATTTCTATAGCGCTGTGTGGTAACACTATCCTCATCAAAGCCACGCAGTTGTGTACGACTGCCCAACATCCTCATTCCTCCTCAGAAAACGATTTATCCTCCATCCCTTTCGTTGGAGGAATGATATCGAGAACCTCTTTCACATTTTTGGTATGTTCAAGAATTATGTGTTCATCTCCACGACAAGCAAGCAATCCTGCATGGCATGCTCATACACAACACTGGAGTAAAGAACTTTTCTGTTAGGCATCTGTATATTGTTTTCCTGGAAATTCTTATTATAAACACATCAACAAGGTCATGAGAAACCTAAGTAACCGTTGTCTGTCTAAGTTGTCGAGCACTTAATATCAGGCAGGAAGGTGCGTTGAAGGCAATATTTCCAGTACTACAGGCTAAACTCCAAAATGCTTAAGCTGTCAGATTTCACACTATGCTACAAAACTAACGCTATTCTGAACTGAAAGCTCAAGAATTGTACTACCTTGTTCTTCAGAATATATATAATAAAACCTTTATAAATTTTACTGGTAGAAGCTTTGAATTATTATAAAAAACATGTTTGTGACTTTAATTCTGGACACCAGCGTAATCTGAATGTGAAGGATGGGTTCCATAATTCTAGTTTAAACACGTGTCTCGGTCCCAAGTTTGACATAGCATTTTGAACTTCTTTACCTACATATTTTGCTCTAATGTTTTATAATTCTTTTCCCCTGACTTTTACTTTGTTAGTTCAGGCATTGATTTTGTCTTTTAAAAAATTTCTGTAATTGTATATATTAAAGTTACTGGTTTTGTTTTTATATATATTTAACGCAGTTAAATCTTATGTTACTAGAATTAGGTAAATTTGTGCTGCATTATATATATATATATATATATATATATATACTATGTATTCATAGGATTTTTTGTTTAGTATTCCAATTACAGCAATTTAAAGACTTTTTTTTTCTTTTTGAAACTTTCTCTATTCTTTAATTTATAGCTTTATTTAATTAATATTAACTTTTTATCTTGTTGCTCTTGAATTATCACATGTAGTTACAATAAATTTGTTTATTGATTTGGTAATAATTGGAAATTTTACTATTTTTAAAAGTTTTAATTTTTCATTTCTAGATTTTGTTAATTTAGCTTTGCTATAATTTTGCAATTTATTACTAGTTTTTGTACATGATAATTTCTTTTTTCTAGAGAATATTATAGGTATAAGTATATATATATAAATACATAGTATGATTCACTATATGTGTGTGCTTGTAGTATGTGTATTCGTTTTATTCAGTCCTCTTGCTACATTAAAGAAACAAAAAAAATCCATTATGTCTTAATAAATGCTTCGATAATTAAGAAAATATTTATGTAAACAAGTAACAATAATAATGATTAAGTATATATACTTAAAAAGTACATAAAATTACAAACAAACTACAAAACATTTGAAAAGAAAAATTCCCCTTGAAATTGTATCGAAAATGCAAATTAAAATAAATGCAGCAATCGAAATAATGATGAATGACAAAACCATTCTTTAAGTTTTATGGACAACATTCTTTAATGAACTTTAATAAACTGAACTAAAAGAAATAAACCGAGACAGCTTAAAGATAAAATATTTTCCAATACTTTTCGTTACATTTAAGCTTAACATTTTCATTAAAATCTCCATTTTAATGTTCTGAGTGTAAACCCGAACGATTCATCATCGCCTTCGGCCAGAAAATTAACGACCTATCAAACAGCAGCGTTTCTTCACTTCACTTCAAGGCAGCATAGGAAACACAGAGACTTAATTTGAAAATACGCAGACAACCAGTTTGGTGTAAAAGAGTATTTGGAGTTTTGTGTGTGTTGAGGATTTATTTTTCCACATCCAAGTACTTCCATCTATATCTATCAAATCTGTTTTCAATATAATCTTTAAGTAGCTGAAAAATGAACTGTTTGTTTCAGTTCCGTTAAATAGCTTTATAATGAACATAAATACTGTCTTTAAATACAGCGTAGCTTAAAAATTTTACTGTTATCTTTTTCTGTTATCTGAAGGAATACAGTAGCAAAAGAAAATATAAAAATTATTTGTGTATCATTTTCTGAGATGCCATCATGAGTATGTATGTTTGTATGTTCGTGCGTAATATTCATCAGAGCTTTGCGCACCACAGTGATAATATTTTTTAGTTAAGAGGAAAACAACCACAGAAACCAAACACTCTTTCAGAATTTCGCATTTATAAATTATTGTAGATGTAACTTATTACAACAAAAATCGTATTACAAAAATGTTAGTCTTTAATGAAAGGATAGTAAATGATACATAAAAAAGTATTGTTTTCATATTTGTAAGAATAGACAAATGTAATTTGAATTGTATTACACTATAATTTTTATTATAATTATATTACAACATACCGACATTTTCCACATTGCATCGAATTTTAATTTAAAACTCATTTAAGAGAAAAATTTTAAAAAAATTCTCATTTCCTCCCGAACATTCATCTTCAGTTAGTTTATTTTACCAGATTCTCTTTATTTACAACATAGAATTTCAAAAACTCAATAATATATTGTTTTCAAATTGTACATATCGATATTTTCAGAATTTATATATTCTCGTTTCCTTACGTCACTCAGTCATATTGTTAATTGTTCATATTATGATCTAATAGACATGTAGAATTAAAACATGTCGAAAGATGTTTGATTATTAAAATATTAAAAAAATAAAATTTTAAACAGCAACTTCCCTATAAAACACTTAATGCTTTCTTCAAATTTAAAACAGTGAAAAATATTATGTTAATCGAAGTATAGAGAATAGCGCGTAAGGTGGAAATACTACAAATACAGTCGGAACTTGTTAATTAATGGTAATCAGGTTTCATTGTTTTTAATCCGCGTCAACTGCGAGTTACAGTATCAATACAAATAGTGCGATAATATAAGTTTAACGTAAATATGATTTTTTGCGTTATGTTTATACTCTTCCAAAAACATCTTTAACTTTTGCTGAAATTTCTTATACTTGAAGAAATCTATATAATTCTTCAAATTTGACCAATAAATAATGGTCGAACGAACTGCTAATTTCGCTGACAGCAAGATCTTGAAAAATTCTCTTATAAAAAAAAGTCCAAACTCGAACATTTAACTTTCCGCTAAATGGTGATTCTCATTTCATCCAAGCATTCAAATCGAAAAATGATAAAGAAAAAAAAATTAAAATGATTGACCATTTCTTAGCCCAAAACTTTCAAAGGATGCCTCTCGAAAACATCCTTTTGTTCATCTCCGATTTGTCGAATTTTATCTTCTCTCTTCTATGGAGAAATACATTGGCTGCACTAAGATTAAGAATGCGCGAATTCTAATTTCATAAAAGGATCCTACTCTACCTCAGCTCTTTTCTTTTTCTCACTTTTAGGTGTACAAGTCCTATTTGAGATATTTCTTTCTCATGTGTCTGTTTATCTCATTCGGAGAAAAAGAATGCTGTTGAAAACTTGAACTAAATGACTAGTTAATCTCACGATATATACAACAGAATGATAAGCTAGGTATTAATAACTGCATTTAACAGGACGTCTTGAAGTTATCTGAGAAAATATTAATCCGAATCTCATAAAAAGGAAGCCATAGTTAAGCCTCAAATCCCTGGAGTTAGACTGTATTAGACCTGGAGTAAATTGTCAAATTATCCTGGCTGTTATGAGATCAATCTAGCCCTGGAATAATCTATATATATCTTTACTGACAAAGTGATATTAGTTCTTTATTTATCTTACAGTCTACCTTAGATACAATATATGTTAATTTGAATTTGAAAAAAAACGAAGGCTGTGTTATTTGTCCTCAAAATGGTTGAGATGGGTCCATCTAACCCAATGTTTCCTAAAAGTTGTTACTTTGGGCTATTTGTTATTTTCTGTTTATTTACCCCAGGCTTTTATAATAATTTGAATTGCTTGACTTTACAATTTCTTCCCAACCAAATTGAAACATAAGGAAGTAAATTAGATGATAGTGGAAGAGAAGGCATTGATAAATAAAAAAAATAGAATTGAATGAAAATTAAGAGAAAAGATGATAACCAATTTCTGATAGATATTTATACTTTGGATTGAAGCCTCTAAATTAGTTCTGAGGATTTAAACGAACTCTAGTAAAATTATTAAGATAATAATCGCCTACTTGTGTAAAGTGATCGCATCAGAATGAATATGAATTAGGAATTTAAAAATTTATTAATTGATTCTAACTTAGAATTCACGTATTAATTGAGTTTTGAGAGAGGCCGATTTTATCTATCCTTCATTTATAAATAAATTAATTTATCTTGTTCTTACATATCTTCAATTAGAGTATCGTGTTTTATAACTGTTTATTTAAAATGAACAATGGCTTTTAGAATTAACTAATGAAGAACAGATGTAACAAACTGACACTTTTACGAAATAGACATTTGTTTGATCTGATCAAAAGGTTTAAGATTTATACACGAGCTTATAAAATCAATATGTATTTTTCAAGAGACAATGTTGTTGGAGATCCATCCCCTGTGCTAGATAATATACATAATGGAAATTCTAACTCCTGAAATAGACGACGCCCAAATGGAGCCTCAAGAACCTGAACTAAAACTTTTGTTATGTTGATGGAAAATGTTCACCAAAGAAACCTTAGTGATTCGAGTCTCCAACAGATATTTCTTTAAGGAAAATATATTACTACTGCAAACATTAGTGTATTACAAGCCTTTCAGTAACAATCAACAGGGTACCTTAAAGCAGAAGCTGTAGCATTCGTTGAAAGGAAAATAATTAGTACATTTATAACAGTACGAGTAAATAATTTCAAAGTTTTTTAAGTCATGCAGGAACATTTCCTCAATAATACATTTATTTAATAATGTTACGTTTGTCATGTTCCAAAATTAGTCGTGGCAAAATTTTATTAAAAGTATTGAATTTCTGAAAACTTGAAATTTTGTACAGCTTTAATCATTATTAAGAAATAACCGAGATATCTGGATACAATTTAATTGCATATTAATTGATACTTATGAAAATAATTCTACTGTTATTAATATTAATTTGTTTGCTATCAGGATCCCATACATTCAAGTAATTCACAGTTGTAAAGTTTTAATTATTGTTCCAGCGGTATAACAAAGCTTTAATTATGAATAAAATTAATTGAGATAGAAATTTAAATTTTAATAATTATTCTGAAGACTTCATTACATGGT
>BMAW01012659.1:0-17274 GCA_019974015.1 Nephila pilipes | reverse complement strand
CAATTATACATTACGAACAGAAGGATCGGAGTGACTCTCAGGTCTGGAACCTGTTCAAAAACTATCCATTGGTTTCTGCAGAAGAACTGCTCAAGATCACATTTCATTCGGCGTTTCTTCTCATCTCATTAAATTAAAGTTGAATTATTGAGAAACTCTTGAACTATTGAGAAGCTAGAATACGAATACTTATGAAACTATAACTACTAAAGTACACTTCAGACGAAGAGAGCAGTTTACCACTTTTGGATTCTGCAAACGTTGAAAAAGAAAGGCTATTCCTTGAAAATGCAATTAGAGTCAATGTAACATCTTAAATACAATGAATCTGAATCATAACATAAAATATCGAAAGAAAATCGCACTTTAGTGTTAATTGCCTCAAATATCATTATGTCAAACATGGATACTAATAGTTCAAAAACTTTTTTACAAAAAAGGTTATTTTAAATTAGTCTCACCTGTTCATTCCTTAATTAAAAGATTCTGAAATCACCTTATATGTAATTTTATTTTAAAAAGATAGTTTTATTTAACGATGTAGAGTAATAAACAAAGAAAATAGTCTTAGAAAATAGGCTTGATGAAAAAGGAATTATAAAAAGCAGGATTACCTCTTACGAATCAATTGCTCTGTGATTTCTTAGGTAAAATGTAACAAAAATAATAACATTTTACTGGAATATTATGAATTCTACTAAAATTATACAGTTATAGGCATAACTCCTTTCATTTTGGTTAAGTAATCGCATTCATTAGAAACAAATAAGTAACCGCAATTATAGTTTATCATCACCAAACTATATTTTTTTTTATTAAATTTGTGTGGAAATTATGTAATATAAGTTAGCGTTAAAATGAGGAATACGTTATTTAATTAAATAACTAACCAAGTCATTTAAAGCCTATAAAACTAATTTATTCTACGAGTTAATTGTTTATTTTATGAAACAGACAATTACCTAATAATTTAAGAAGATATTCTATATACTGTAAATTAATATACTCTTATATTTTCTTATTTGAATATAGTTCGCCTAATATTTTTACTAAGCAAAAAAATTTTCTTCTCATTTATGTTTTCAAAATGATGTTTAAAATTATTATTATCGTCATCATTTGCATTTTTTTGGGATAAAACTTTTGCAGTATTTTTTCAAGAGCATAAGTTCTTTTTTGCCGTCAGGACTAAAAACCCTGATAAATTACATAATTATGTAATAAAAATTTAAGTATAACTACCTTTGCACTATATTATATTATTTTTATAACTCTTTGAGTAATCTAGCAATAATATTATATTATGTAGTCTGTTTTTCTTTATTATGTATCCGTTAACCTATCCGTAAAGTGAAACATATTTTTTCAAAAGACTATTTATCATCAATTAATTTTATAAGACAACGGATTTATTTTAGTGTCAAGTTGTTTATTTTTAAATTTAATAGTCTATGATTAGTAAATTTATTGAAGAACTAATTATTTCATCGAATAACTTGGTAAAGAAGAACATTATTAACATATTCGGAACGGGACATTATTAGTCTATTATACCCTTCAACCGATTTGGTTACTTATTTCCTGAAATAATTAGGTATTCTATTAAAATAACTGAGTTATACGATTTAACGATAACATACATAATAAAAACATATTTAAGCATTCAAAATTCATTTTAATGACAGCTAGAAACTGGAAATCAGAGATAACTTAGCCATAACCATGCAGTGTATAACTAGTCCATTATCATAACATCTGTTTTAATACCCTTAATGTCCTGCTTTAACTTTGAAGTAAATGAATTATTGAGTAAATATGCATGCATGGGGTGATGTTATTGTAAATATCTATGAAATTATAAATACAATTAGCAGAGTGAACTTTAAGCGATGTTATAAATGACTTTTAAGTTATAAATATTATGTAAAAGTCATGTAAAAGTTACACAAATGATATTTAAGGCGAAATATTATGATGAAATTTTATGAGCGTGTTTAAAAGCATTTTAATTTCAGATTCTATTTAATAGATGCTGCATTACAAAAATATACTGAATACATTTTATCTATTGTTAGGTTATGGAAGTTACGAATAATGTAGTATGTCGTTCATTCTTTACAAATATATAAATCGAATGTATAAGATAGTTATTAATAATAAAACTTATTTTAATTAAAATTGATGAATATTATAAAAAGCTGTTTAAGTATTATTTTGAACAGAACAGATTATGTACAAATCTACAGTCGAATTTTTGACTCGTTACACATTCAAGAGTTCAGAAGCAGTTGGTATCTTTATTCTTTAAAACATCATAACTTGAGCTTATCGAAATATTTGTAAAGATGAATAATTTTAAAGTATACTCCTATTTTCAATAAAGTTTATCGAATGTCACAAAGATTAAAATGTATTCTCAGTAACTATTCTATTTTCCAAATTTAATCTTAATTTCTGTGATTAAACTAAAATACTAACTACTAAGTACTTTACTAAAATACTAAGTAATACTAGAGTTTAACTAAAATACTAGCATATAAATTTTTCTCGTGAGAAAATTTATTGTTAATGCTTGCAAAACTCTTCACACTTCGGCAGAAACATAGACTTTCTTAAACAGGGTGAACCAGAAGTCTCTGACGCATTTGAAATTTGTCCGCCTCTGAAAGAGGAGGACGCCTTTAAAGATAGGGATGTGTGTGTTTATAAAAATGCTCTAGAAAAAAGGAATCATAAACCGCAGATGCAGTCAAAACAACACTTTTCTAATATAAATTCGTATAAATATTACCAAAAACATGAAAATGAAGAAAAAAAAGTTGCATTATTATTTGTTTGAAATGCAGGCAAAAACATTTCCATGACTGAATGCTAAAATATGAATTAAGCAGTAAAAAGATTAAGTAAGGGAAAATAATCTGATATGGTGTTTGTAGTTATAATATTTAACATTCACTGCAATGTTTAAAAGTGCGAGTTACAATTGATGTAAGGATTACATTACTATATTACAAATAATTGTTTAAGAATTCCATATTTTTGTAACTAAAATTTGTAATATTCATAATTTACTGAGTTGTTTAAAAGGGCAAGTTATAATTGGTCTAAATACTACATTAATATACTGCAAATCATTGTTTAAAAATTTAATATTTTAGAAACTAATATTTGTAATACTTATCATTCACTGGACTGTTAAAATTACAAGTTACAATTATTGGTGTAAATGTTGCATTAATATAACGCAAACAGTTCTTTAAAAATATCTTTTAAACGCGAGAGAGTTATCAAAATCACCGTCAGAAAAGAGTGACATTTTAGAAGACTACCAGGGAGAAAAAGGCTGCCACTTTTAACGACCGTTTGATAGAAGCGCTGATCGTAAAGAATATTATAATTGGAGGAAAAGAAGAAATGTAAAAAAGTCATGAAATGCTATTTCAGTCTCAAAAGAAAAAGTTTGATTCTAAATTGAAGAAGAAAGATAAGGAGTTAGGTGAAATTCTAGTAGAAAATAAGACGTTATCTAAATTTGTAATAGAACAAAACGTCATTGTTGGAGAAGAAAAGAAGATATATTATCAATAATGGAGAGGGAAATAATTCAAAAGAAGGAAATATTTCTAGTTTCTCTAATAATAAATATACTCATGGACAAAAAAATTAGAGTACCAAGAAATAATTGCGGGATCGTAACAACACTTGGCATGAAGATACATGTAGGGGAGATATGCAAATGATTAGAAATGCAGCATGATTGCGCATTACGTATAGCCGGTAGAGGGCGTTTAACGTCGTTCTCCGTGGAGTATAAAACAGATAACTAAACCTTGTTTGAGTGTGCTGAATCGTTTACAAAGGAAAAGTTGAGGTAGACATGCAATTACGCCGTTTTCGAAAACAATATGAGCGGATGTCGCAGTTTGAGAGGGGGAGAATCATCGGCATGATGAAAGCTGGGTGGTCACCTAGGCGAGTGGCTCGTCAATTAGGCAGCTCTGATTGTATTGCGAGGAGGTGTTGGGATCAGTGGATCCGAGAGATGTCATTTACACGATGACCAGGCGCAGGACGCCGTCGACTGACCAGTCGTTGAGAAGACCGCCACATCGTACGAAATGCACGCGTACAGCCAACTGCTACATCGGCTGCCATCCAGGCACAGGTAGCACCTTAACTAGGGCCCCCTGTGTCTTCTCGCCTGGATGAAGGACATTTGGGATCGCGGTGCTCATTACGTGTGCTGCTCTTGACGCCTCCGTTTGGAGCGGCTCCGCGCACGAGCAAACTGCACTGCACCGGAATGGAACCATGTTCTCCTTTAGCAATGAATTCAGAATCAATCTCAGCAGTGATTACAATCGTGTTCGTGTGTAGAGACCCCGTAGTGAACGCCTCAATCCTGCCTTTGCTTTACAGAGACACACCGCTCCCACAGCTGGTGTGAGAGTATTGGGGTTCATTGCCTACAATACACGGTCAACCCTAGTATTGATCCGTGGCACCATGACAGCCCAGCAGTATGTCCATGACATCCAGCAACCACATGTGTTGTCACTCACGAAACGGCTCCCAGGAGCCATTTTTCAACAAGACAATGCTCGGCCTCACAGGGAAAGGGTATCACAAGACTATCTCCACACTGTTACTAATCTTTCTTGGCCTGTCCGATCCCCATTTTTGTCTCCAATCGAGCATATCTGGGATAATTTGGGACGGCGAGTTGGGCATCCCACGAGTTTGAACGAACTAGAGGCAAGGTTAATTACAGTAAATATGGAACGAAATGTCTCAAGACATCATACAGAGCTTGTATGCCTCAATGCCCGATCGTATCGCATCGTGCATTCGCGCTACAGGGGGTTCAACATGGTATTAAATCCTCCGTTGTTTTGCTTTTTCTCTGAAATAAATGATCTTTTTTCTTTGATTCTCTAATCATTTACTTATATCAAAGTAGTCATTACGTATGTAAAATTTCGTTTCATTTTGACAACTCCTTCTTGGTGCGTAATTTGTTTGTCCATGAGTGTATATATTGAAAAATTAGATGAATTAAGAAGACAGGAATAATAAGTAAAGCAGGAAAACAAGGAAAATAGGAAGAATCACTGTACCAATAATGGTTTAGTAGCCGAAAAACTGAAAAATATATGAAAAGAAAATTCCCAATTTAATTAGATGATTACGAAGAAACTGAAGTACAAAAGAAGAATTAAATGAAAAAAAGGTAGTCAAATATTTGAGTTTTAGTGTAAAAATTTCGATGGAAGAGATATGAAATTTAGAAGAAAAAGGAGAGAGAGAATTTCGGAAATATTGGCATCAAGTAGAGGTTTCTGTGTAAAATTATATATAGAACAATTGAGGCAATGTTTCATCAGGAAGGGTCAAATAGGTGAATTAACCAATAGAGTGTTCCTTGTAATCATGGTTTCATAGAGTTGTGTTTGTCAATTCCTTGCAAAAATCTCCTGTAAAGAAATAAATCTATAACCGATGGTAGATAACAGGCATATATCTAGAGAGTCCTGATTACCAAACGTAAAGATATGAATAATATAAATATAAAATGAAAAATATAAATATGATCATCATGAAATGAAGTAATATTGTTATTTCTTTTTACTACGTTCTTTTTATATGACTGATTCCTTAACCCTTTTGCTACCGGAGGAAGATAAAAGAAGTGCTTCTCTGGGCCCGCGGCTTCTTACCGCGGAGTGTCTCGCTATGCACAGACGATTTAAGATATTAAGCCTAATTCATGAAAAAAATTCCTCTAAAATCGGCTATTTATTAAAATATTTTAGTATTTACATATATTATTTAAAATGCATTAAACTTAATATCAACAAAAGAAAAAAAAGATTTAATCGAAGATGGAATGTTTTATACATAAAATTACATACAAAATCATACTTTTAAGAAAATACAAAATATATTTACATATGTTACATAAATTTCATGGTGTAATGATGTGCCATTATATGGAATATATAGATATAAAAGATAAATTTTATTTTGCTGTATGGTATATTTATAAAAAAAAATCAATGCATAGTCCAACGTCATATGTCTTACACAAATATTCTGACGCTTCACGCAAGATTTTAAACAAAGAGCACATCTTAGTCCTTTTTTTTTACTTTAATGTCTATGTGCAGATTTGGATTATTTTCGCTAACATTACTGTCAGATTCATTCATTATTTCGCTAACCTCAGTATCAGATAAACACATTCTTTTTCGTCATTACTGTTGCTACAAATTAAAACTAACCGAATGAAACTAAACAGCTGAGAAACTCTGCTACCAAAAGCCCTAACCTCCATAAAGGGTCATAAATTCTCCTTCGAACTTCTAAGAAGCAAGCAATAAAGTAAAAAGCATATCGAAAGCAAGGCATCCTTTAAATCATGTCATTACATTTAAAATGCCGTTCTGCAACACGTGCATTTAACAATTACCCCCCTCCTGGCAGCCAGAAGTGAAATCCAAGCTCATATCACAAGGTCAACACTCCAAATAACCTATCTATATAGATTTCGCGGTATTGTAACGCCATATAGTAATGTTAAGAAAATCAAATAAAACGTTCTCATCAAGCGTATCTCTATTGATACTTTGGGTCGTAGAAGACACTCACGGAGCGTAGCTCCCGTGATACGCTGGGCACAGGAGAGCCAACACGAGCGTATCGCTTGTGATACGCTGCAAGCGAACGGGTTAGGACAATAATTAAGGATTAAAAATTAATGAAAGAGTAATATATAATCAACTAATTGACTTAGGACAATACGGTTTGAAATACAATGCTTTCTATGCTGAAACGTTTTGTTTGTGCAGTTAAAAATTTATTCCTAATTTCACTTATAAATGACGCTGTTTGATCTTAACCTAAAACACTCATTTCATTTAAAATTATTAGTTTTCTCGCTGTGAAAATGAAATGATTACCTGAAATTTCAGTCAAAATAGGCACATACGGAAATATGGTAGCGTGAGAAGCCTTTCTATCCAAGCCGCATCCTCTTAAGTGGTTCAGTTGAATTTGCATTAACTTTTCAAATGCATGTCAGTGCCCTTTTTTCCACCCAGATTAATCGTTAGTAACTTATAGAAAGAGAAATCATATGTAAACTACTCCCGTAATATAAAAAGAGGAGGAACTAATGATACAAAACTGAGGAATATGAACTCTACTACTAAGAAAGTAGAAGAGTTTTCAAATTCAGTTTTAAATGCAGCATAATGAATCACTTATTTTCCTTACTTCAGAAATATAATATCTGCAGTTCCTTATTAAAGTTAAAGAAATATACATCTGGTCTAATTTTTCCAAATTATAATATTAATTTTAACTTCAATAAATGTATAATTAAAGCTGGTAATTTTTGAAAACTTTAATTGTTACTCCAAATAATGATAAATTAATAATTATCTCAGACTTTTGAGAAGATAATTATTAATATAATTGTTAAACCACAAAAATTACCTCTTAAAATGAGCGGGAATTAATTCCATCTGAGTTTTATTTATACAACTACCTTTCACTCTTAACGATCTATCTGCTGAACAACCACTTGCACTGAAGCCATTGGAAGTTTCGGTATGCAACTGGAGGAATTCCCTTTTTCAACTTAAGTGTCGATCAATGTCCAGTGATAACATGCGTGTTGAGTGTGCTATAGGTTTGATATTTACTATATCAGTCACTTTCATTCCAAAAAGCAGTCACAGCGTAACCTTCTTAAGTTTTACATATTTGTGACCCCAACAATATAAATACAAGGAAAGGGAGGAAAATATGGCAGTACCTGGAGGTATTGTTAAGAAGTAAAAGAAAGGTAGCTTCCTTGAAATGGAAATAAAAAACATACGAAATTACAAATTTAGTAAAATGGTTAAAGAAGTGGTATATTACTTGAAGTTGGCACATTCGACAATTTCCGTGATTTCAAAGGATAGAATTAAGAATGAAAGAATTGGTGAAATCAAATCGACAGGTTTTAAATCCATAATAAAAAGACATCGACAATATATTATTCAGGAGATCTGGTAATATTGGCCACCTAAATTGACAATCAGATGTTAAAAAGTACGTAGTATCTTTGAGACTTTGAAAATATTTGAAGGAAAAAAATTACAGCTAACTTTGCAGTATTTACAGTAAGCCAAAAATAGCTTCATTAGCTTACGTGGAAGCTATCCTGAATAATTGGAGAAACAGCGGCGAGGCAGCAAGAGTGAATGTTAAAACAGCAGAAAAATTTGTTGGAATTGGATGTAGTAATTTAAGAGAAAAGCAGTACGAAAAATGCCTGAAAGGTATATGTTCAAAGAATCTAAAACAGCGCCCAATTTCGATGAAGCAACCTTGATTTAGTTTTTGAACTGCTTCATACCCTTAGTTCAGGATTATTGTTCGAAATGAGCTAAGCTAATAATGTTATTCTCCTGCTTGATAATATTTCAGTTCAATCCTAGGATCTTGATGATCTAATCCCAGACGTAAGGTGAGCATCTTGTTAAAACACAACTGCAGTACTACAGCCAATGGGCCAGGGTTCTAGAGCTATATTCAAAATATTTTTTTTGCTCACAATTTTTATCAAGTTGTAGCAGCAACAAAAAGGATGTAAGCAAGCTTTCATAATTTTTTGACAATCTTAAAACGTTTTAGATTACATTAAAAACATTAAATAATATTAGGTTGCATCCATGTGGTGACCGGGTGTGAAAAAATAATCCCACTGTAGTTCATACATGTCGTTAAATGTAATTAAAATAGATACCCAGTATTTGGGGAAGTAGTCGGACACCCTACCCTTAGGGATTATATATTGGGACCTCAATAACTTACATTTGTTAGGTAGGGAAGAGCATCATAAATTCCTGGCACTTATACCTGTAATTCAATAAAATTATAACTTTCAAAACAAGATTAATAATAAAGCTCTAATTCAAACAAATCCAAGAACAAGATTAGCATAGTTCTTAGAATAACCATAGCAAAAATGCTCTATTTTACTGTAAACACTTAAACTACATAAATGGATTAATAACATGTTCTACATATAACAGAATACCTGAAAAAATACTCCTGTATTTCTTCAAGAACGTATTTAGAAATCTAATATACTAAATGTTAATTCTACGCAGTTAAATTAATTAGTAATCAAATGTATAAATCGGATTAAATAAAACATTATCAAAAGGGAGCTTTTAAAACAATACAAAATTAAAGTGAATTGAAAAGTGTACCGAAGTAAAATTATATTTCGGTATATACGAAAATTAATCTATAGATAACAGTATTTAAGTAAAAATGGAAGATAAAACTTAATATTTATTACTAATGTTTTAGAATTTACAAGAAATTTAAACACATATTCAGAAATTATACAAAATTATTCCGAAAACATTCACCCTAAAGACTGACTTCGATATTTAATTATTAATTGAATGTTTTCTATTTTACCGTACATATCGTAATTGAATTATTTTATTACTTTTACAGTTATAATGAGAAAAGAATTCAAGTAGTTCAACGTCATAATTAAATATACCGTGTTGGACATTTTATAAAGAATACCTCAGGGTTAAATACATCCAAGTGAAAGAAGTTTTAAGCGTTGCTTTTGCTCCTTTTTGGTCTCAAATTAAAAAAAAAATTCTTCAAAATGTTTGTGCAAAAATTTGAAACTTCCTACAACTACTCCAAATACAGAAATTTGAATCCAAATGTCCTTTCCTTATCGACTACACAAGAAAAACTATTTCATGTACAACACAGAAAAAAATTAATAATATCTGATAAAATGACAAAGTTTATGTATTTAAATTGCTGTGGATTTTTAAAATAAATAAAAATCATCTTATGTTGAATATATTAACCTTGAGAGGGATACTATATTTCATTTTTCGGCAATATTTTGCAGACATTAGACATGAAGAGGGAGGGTAGTATGAAGTAATGTCATCTGAAACAATATGCATAATTACAGTTCAATTACTTATGCTTGATTATTTTCCACTTTCAATGACTTATTATAATTATGCTATTACATTCTGTTATATATAATTTATCATTATAAATTCTTAGTTTGACTTAGTAATTTAATGATAATTAAATCACATGCAAAATCAGAGTTTAATTATAATAACATTTCGCTAATAAGTTTTAATAAACTTTAAAAGGAGTGCATGAATTTCAAAAATTATTCGTGTCATTCATTAATTGCAATCTATTTTCACTTGCTCCTTAAAAAAAATAACACGCTTATTCATTCGAATACTCTTCGTATTTTGGAAAATGATAATCATTACCTTTTTTTTCACATTTTATGTTCGATTTAAACATCCCAGACTGTGAAAATTTGTCAATAGTTTGATATAATCATACAAATATAATTTTTATGATGCACAAAATAGAATAAAAACATAAACTCCAAAGTACTGATGATCTATCATTTTTCGAAGTCAGGTTTATATATTTGAATTCTTCCTTTCAAAATATGCAATACCCCACTATTCCTTCTTGAATTTCTATAAATATGGAATAGCCAATATACGTTATTGAATATTGCGAGAATAGTTAGAATCTATGTACAAATTTACATTCTGTTCATAATCGCATTTCTGAATAATCTCCTGAAATTCCCTATAAACTATAAAAGTACCTCGCACTGTTTAATATCCTTTCCTTTGATCTCAGCAAATGGAACACACATTGGTGTTTCAGACCCATATGTAATAAAAATAGATATAGGAGCGTTTCCTACCGTCGAAATGTTACTTAAAATGAATAGAATGAAAGTAATGGTAAATAATTAGAACGAATTGCTCAACAGAAAAATGTTTTAAATTATGAAATTTTTCATTCTGCTGGTAAATGAATTTCTTTATCTTTAAACCTGATTTAAATAAATTGCATTGATTATTGTAAATTATTCAATTTAAAAATGATATCTAATATATAAAAGTGAATTTAAATCTGCTTAAGATAACATTTTCTGACGGCCATAAAGTATTGTTAAAACTGAAAGGCTAATAGTTATTTAGAATCTAAATAACCTCATAACGAGATTCATATTTAGCATAATTTCTAGTACAAATTTTATGGTTTAAGCAGGGACTTCTTCAGCATTCATAATTGATACAGTTGAAATAAACGACTCTAAAAATGATTTTCTGAATCACTTTAAGAAAATGAGTTAAAAATATAATGATCTTTTCTGTTATGATTATTAAATTCTGTTATGATTATTGAGTTAAAAATATAATGATCTTTTCTGTTATGAGTTGAATCTTTTCATAAAATTGGAGTACTCTACATTCATAAGCTTCCTAATTTAATCACAACTATTTATGAAATAAATATATGAGGCTGCTCCTAAAAGTACATGAATTCATCAATAGATCGTGAAGTTAACTTAAACTAATGTAACTATTTTGTGCTGACATCTGTTGAAAGGTGCTAAAGCAAATTTGATACAGATTCATAAGTTAACTTTGATTTAACAACTTTTTGCTACCATTTCAAAATTTGGTCGTTGTCGTATCGAGTTATCGCCTTCAATAAAATATGGAGATATCACAGGAAATCAAGTAAGCATTAAAACAATGGCTTGTTTCAGCTACTGAGACACCAAAATGCTTCGAATTTCACATTTTTTTTTTTAATTTTGATTTTAAAAAGTAGACGGAGCTTTTTTGAACCCAAAGATGTATCATTTATAAAAATTGAATAAATAGAAACTTCAAAAAATTGAATTTTAAAATTGTAAACAAACGTAACACGTCCCCTTTTTAAAAGAGGGTGTGGCACAATTTTGTGATACAATTTCAAAACGATATTTTCAAAACGATATTCAAACAACATTTTTCTATTTTTGAAATTAATTTTAAAGTTTTAAGTTTCATGTTATCATTTTCTGTTAACTATGAGTTTCACTGCATAAAACAGTTGTGTTCACATTTTACTGTACACTGTTTTGCTTGCGAATCTCGTTTTGATTTTGAAAATTTATTCTCACAACCGGTATATTTACTTGTGTATTTTTTTTTTAATTCTTAATTTTTGTCATTTGTTTAAAATATGCCAAAATCATTTGTTAAACGTAGATGCTATTTCATACCGAAGCTAAAAGTTGTAGAAGTATCGGATGCCAATACTAGTAATGCCTCTACTTCCAGAAAGAAAATTGAAAGTTCTGCAAAAACTGTAAGCGATACTGATTTCGATGATCGCAGTATCGTGAATATTATTATTCAGATGAATATTATTTCTCAATAATTAAAGAATATAGCTGAATACAAATTCTGCAATAAATTAGATTCACTTATCTTTAGTGAAGATTCTGGTAATCGCAGAGGATTATGTGTAAATTTAGTTTTACAGTGCATTTACTGCGGGCAAGCAACTAGTGCAATGTCATCTGATATGACAAAAAAGAATATTTGATTGGCTTATGGTATGCGCGGCTTAGGAAAAGTTAACAGTGCTTTGAAGACATTTTGAGCAATTAATTTAATTGCTCAAAATTTAAATTATTATTTTAATTTACCACCACCTCCTGCAAAATTTGAACGTTATAATGATGTACTCTTACGTAGCCTGATAAGAGTTAGTAACGATTCAATGAGAAATGCTGTAGAAGAAACTGATAAGAATAATAACAGCTACAGGTATATCACAGCAGCTATTGATGGTAGTTGGCAAAAGAGCGGCCACACATCCTTGAACGGAGTCGTATCTACTACATGTCTGGAGACTGGAAAAGTCTTAGGTTTCGAATGCCTTAGCAAATACTGCTTCAAATGTAAAAATAGAAGTAATAAAGACCACAAGTGCGAGAAACATTTTGAAGGTTTCAGTGAAGAAAGAAATCGGATGGTATTATAAAAATATTTCAACGTTCTCAAAGATTGTGTAATGTTAGGTATGTGAATTATGTTGGTGATGGTGATTCCAATGCCTTCAACACAATATTGAAGGCAAAAGTTTACGGAGGTGATGTGGAGGTAAGAAATTGGAATGCATTGGACACGTGCAGAAGTGAATGGGCGATAGATTCCGAACAGTGAGAAATGCTATGAAATCTCGCAAGCTTTCTGGAGGCAAAAGCATCACTGGCCGCGGATGGCTTATGGATAATGAAATTCTTCTTTGGCAGAGATGCTGTGGCTTGACTATTCAACGAAACATAAAATATCTCATAGCTGATATGGTAAAAGCTATATGGTCAGTTTATTATCATGAACTATCTACAAATGCTAACCCACTGTCAGAATTATGACCGTCCAGCTCGGATTTATGTGTGGGTATAATAAAACTTTATTGTTGGGAAAGACTTATTTACATAAACATGCACTTCCTGAATCTGTGCCTATATTTAAATCTTTAATCGATAAAAAATTGTTAGAGAGGTGTATTCATGGTAAAACTCAAAACCATAATGAAAGTTTCAACCATTGCTTATGGGAACATTTATCTAAAACAACCTTTATTAGCATAACAACAATTAAAATAGGTGTAATGAATGCGGTAATATCCTTCAATGATGGTGCTCAAAGTAAGTTGAAGGTATTAGCAGAAATGGGAATAAAGCCGGGCTATTATATGAGAAATGCATTAAGAAATATTGATAATAAAAGAGTTTGCGTAGCCCAAATAATAATTCTGAAAGCTTCTAAAGAAGCTAGAATTAAAAAAATTCAAAAGCAAAACAATATGGAGCAATCTATTAGATTAGATTATAGTGCTGGTTTATTTTAAAAATTGCAGACAATATAATTATTCGTGTTTCCTCGAAAGGCGAATTTATGGAGGAACAATAAGACTCAGGAACACTTTTCTTCACATATATTTATATTGTATGCATTATAAAATATAAATATTTTTTGTGGAAGAAATCTAAGTTAAAATATTAATAGGTATATGTGTAAAACCTTTGTATTTTGTATGGCAGATTCTGTGAATGTCAATGACATAAATATGAAGTTAACATAGTTATTCAAATTACTTCTAAATAAACTAAAATTTAAAATTTCTAAGCAATTAATTGATAAAATGTTGTTGAAGTACCCAATTAAATATAATATATAACAGGATTGCATTAAAAATTTTATATTGTAAATCATAGTGAAAAATATCTTTAATTGAGTTTTTCTCAAAATGTGTTTTTTTAGGATTCTGGTACACTTTTCTCTTACTCTAGTTTATCTACGAAGCTCATAATTTGTAAATTATGAAAGGAATCTATTTGCTACAGGGTGAACTTAATTTTTTTGTAATAAATTACTCCCAAAGTTTAGATATAGCAAAATATTTGTGTAAAAATTAAAGCAAATTTGAATCATAAATTTTAAAAAATTTCATATTTTACTAAATTTATTTTTTGAAATTTTCATTAAGTTCAGTGTATAGAATGATATGTGTTTTAGAATTCTACAAATTTTGAAGCTGTAAATGCTGTAGAATTTATGCAAGATGTACCTAAAGGCAAGTACATAACTTAATATTGTAAACAAACTTAATATTGTAAACAAACTTAATATTGTATTGCTATTGTTTATTAATTGCTCATACATATTTAATTATGTTTGTAAATATGTTTTTCTTTATATACACAGATACATAAATATATAGATATTCAATTGTAAAAATTTGACTTCAATTGCTTTTAATTTAGAAAAGTAAGGATCCCTTAAATATAGCTTAAATCAGCTTCTCTTTCCTTGTCGAAGGCGTCTCATTTACGTTCAGGTAAATCTTCTCCAATGAGAGTGAAGATGGTCTTGCGGGCCAGAAAGTCTCTTGTAACGATTTTTTGGGTAAAGGGTGTCATACTCATGAACTTCTTAGAAAAAATTAAAGCTATCGATGGACGATGCTACAGGAGAATTACACAATTCCCATTATTGATATTCATATTACCTCATTTCCTATTCCTAACATGAAAATCTTTTGTGTCGCTGTTCTAAATTGAATAACTTTCACTTATTGATTAAATATTATTTCTCTGTTATCAGACAATTTGCTACCTTTGGCTTTATTAAGAAATATTAACTAATTTTAAGGATTGATAAGCAATAAAGGAGCTGATTCAATGCTTTTAAATAAACAGTGGAAGAAAATAATTTATATTGGCAAAAATTACTCTAACTAAATGAAAATATTTTATTTTGTAAGTTAACAGACCGAAATTAGTTATACTTCATGCATTCAAAAGGTTCCTTTAATCTTTCATAATTTATTCTAGAAACTCGTTGAGGTGAAAGACGAAGCTTGCTTACTTTCTGAAGTAATGAATATGCGTTTAACTTGAAGTTTTCAATTAAATATTCTCTCTTTAAGAGAGTAATAATGATACTTCTGAAGACGCTACATTTTTAACTTGTGCTGAAGTTTCCAAAGAAAAAAAACTTTTAAATTTCTGAAAGATTTTGAAGATGTTTTAATATTAATTTTCCTAGTGAAAATTAATTTATGTCTTAATTAAAATGCAGTGTTTAAGTGAATAAAATTTTAAAATTACCTTATTAAGAAAAAATTGTAAAATGAAATAAGAGCTTCCGAATCCAAACAAATATTTCTTTTAAAAAAAAGAGTAATGAAAAGCAAATTTTCGCAAAAGAAAATGCTTTTTTGATAATACTAATCAGATATCGTGAAAAAACTTGTAGTAAAAAATAAGTTTCAGCAAATATCAAATTAAAAAAAATAAATAAATAAAAGCATAATTGCATTAAAATGTTTAATTTAAAAATTATTAAAATAATTTAAAGACGCATATGCATATATAAATTGCAGATTATTTCTTTCTTACTTACATGTGTACTGTCTTCTCAGTCTAAGGATCACCATTGAAAGATTAAATAATACACATAAATTAAATTAGTGTCAAGGTTAGACGCATTTCTACACAATTCATTTCAATGTATGAGATAATTGGTAATGAAACCACATTTTTATAAATTATCATGAAAACCAAACAGATAAATATTGAAGGAGAATTTGAATGCTGTAGGCGTAAGTAGCTGTTATATTTTTCTGTTTGAAAATTCTATTTTGTTATGAAAAATATACTCTTACTATAAACTAATATCTCAATGACATTGTTTCGTGCACAATAATTTAAGGGTTCTACCAGAGCAAAATATAGGGTGTTCGAATCTCATGGGCAAACTTTTTATCTGTGATAGAAAAATTCTAAACAACCAATTTTCTCTGCACAAAATTAATGAGGCGGAGAGCAAGTGGTGAACCGTTTAACGGAGCTGCAATGGACAGCTTAAAGCGTGAATTTTCAGTGGTTTTTAGGAGGCATGGCGATGTACAGTTATCAAGAAAAGACCATAGACTGAAAAATCTTGAAGCCTGCCCACAGTTTCATTACTCGTATTACATACAGAGTGTTTCGAAACTCATTAGCAAACATTTAAGGTGTGATAAGAAACATTTACAC
This sequence comes from Nephila pilipes, assembly GCA_019974015.1. Lineage (NCBI taxonomy): Eukaryota > Metazoa > Arthropoda > Arachnida > Araneae > Nephilidae > Nephila > Nephila pilipes. Next base: position 800 of record BMAW01012659.1, on the reverse strand, counting down.
AAGCAATGTTCTCCATACAACACACAGGTGGAGACCAAACAGTGAACCACTAGACGGCGCTGTAATGGAAATCATATAGAGCGATTTTTCTTACACATCATCTTCGGCCTTATCTATAGCCTATCGATCACTGTATAATCCATTTTTTAAAGATAATTTTTGTACGGATTGTGTGTTCTTTGAATACATCCACAGATAGAATCCAAGGATGCTCAGGTCAAGGTGACGAGACTCTTGATTCAAGGAAGACCGCAATATGCTATCCGATTAAAAGAACCATTGTCATGATTTAAGGAATTTTTTTTGCAAGTGACTCATTTGAAAGATTTGGTGATTACCTTGCCTGAGATTTTCCTGATTTTTTTCACTGACGGATATTCAAAGAACAATGCATATTAAAATAATCCACAAACTATTTATGATCTAAGCACTATCTGCAATCAAAGGATATAAGAAGTTACCATCAGGAATTTGAAAATACAGCTATTATAAAATATAACTTCAGCTTTGTATCCTAGAAAAGGGCTGACATTTTGAACATTTGCAATAAATATATGCTCAATACTTTTCTACGCTATGAAAAAAATATTTTTCACCATCAATTTACAAGTAATTGCTTACAAGTTTGTTATATTTGTTATCAATGAAAGTTCAAATTCTCAGTTAGAGGTGCTTTTCAACAATAGTTTATAAATAGCGTTTTTAAATATTTTTGTCTTTATAAAGTTAATTGACAAATCTAATAACGGGAATATTTAGGATGCCCTGTATATTTTTTACAATATTATTGTTATTGCTAT
>BMAW01012652.1:0-12575 GCA_019974015.1 Nephila pilipes | reverse complement strand
GTTGAAAGTTATTTACATTTAAACACAAAAAGCATTACGCCTACTCGTAGAAGAATGAAATCTTAATGATGTTACCACGAAGATGAGAATCTCAAGATTCAAAAATTAATTTTCATAAAAAACACCTTTTCCTTGATTAACTACGCGCAAATGCGTAGAATTCTATCTTTCATGAGATTAAGAATTATATCAAAATATTTAACAGAGTTTTTGCTGAAAAAATAATGAATTTCCAAAGGAAGGAAACTTTTTTTGTTACTTTTAAAGAAAATGTATTCCATTTACAGAATGTTTTTAAAATATTATGGTCTATATATTTCTGTACTACTACTTTTTAGTTTATTTCATTTATAGTACGTGGAAATAAAGCTGAATATATGAATTATATTTGTAAATGTGAAATTATTTACTTCGGCCATTTCTAAAATATAAAATATATATTTTTTAATTTAAATTCTTACTTTTTTACTGACTCTTTGGTTTAGGGAATATTTTGAGCAATCTACATACCTAATAAACCTCATTTTATGGATATTAAAGTTGCTGTATTGAAAAAAGGCTCAAAACTCTAAAGTATACTGAGATATGAATACTATGGAATTAGGATTTCACCAGAGTCAAGTAAATTCTTTTTCTTTCTTCATCAATTAAGGAAACTGTTTCTTTTTCTTTTCCTTTTGTTATTCATTTCGGAAACAATAATTTCCATATTTTTATACAAATGAATATCATATTGATATAATTTTTGTAGGGCACAATTATAATCAAATAACCAGTGATATACTTCTAAAAACTAATAAAATTTAATATTTATAAAACAAGACTTTTCTACATTATGAAGAACATAAAATTATTTGAAATGTATTGTGAATAACATTTGTCTAAAATGTTATTCAACGACTTAAAACTCATTTTTCATCTTGAGTTAATAAGTTCAGAAATGAATTTTACTTAAAGTTATTATGACATACGTATATTTTATGTAACAGTCCAAAATGATATTGCAAGTGTATTTCATTATTTTAAACCGTTGAAAAATGAAATGAAACCTGAGAAGATATCTTAAATGTAATCTTATAATTTGCGATTTCCGTGGAATTTTAAAGTTTAAGTAAATGAAGAGTTTTCTCGTTATTTTACTCTAATACTTTAGATGAAAACAATTACTGAAGCATATCATTATTCGGCAGCATTTTGTTTAGAATTTTAAATAGGAATCCAATGTAAAAGACATAATTACCTATTACGGTTCTCCAGAGAATATTAAAGTCAAAACCATGCACCAATCCCACGTTTTTGAAAATATATAAAGTTGAGGACTGAAAAAGCTCGTGAATTTTAAAAATTTTAAAATCACCAGAGGAGAGATGTGAATTTTAATCCTAAGAGAGAATACTTTAAGATACATATGTTTAAAGATTTTGAAAATGGTTTGTAGAAAATGTTTCAATTGCCAATCTCCATACCATTTGAGTACTAAATAACCAAAATTCAGGATATATCAAGTCTGTAAAACCATCCCACTACCATGTACAAAAATGTTCTGTCATCCAAAGAAGAGACTACATTTCTTGAAAAAACCCATATCCTGTCTTATAATTACAAGTAATTCAGAAAGTATAATCCATGAAGACGTAAGTTCGAATATTGTAGACCATCCGAAGTTGTCAAAGAAATGTATCGTTTCTATATGGAATAAGAAAATTTCGAGTGTTGAAAAAGTGTAGGTAATTTGCAATATCCTTCTTACAATTTCATCTTAAATGGTGTTTAGTTCCAAAAATATGAGGAAAAAGCATGGTTATTGGAAATATATGAGTAATATTTCAATGACTAGTTATATTTGAGCACATCCTTGACTCACAACAAAAAAAAATTGACTAGAATAATTTCTTCTTACAAGCCCGAGAAGATCAAAAGCACAAATGTTTCGATGAGAATAATTTTGACAGAAGATATCCCAGTTTATCAACAAGTTCGTCATTTATATTTTTTGGAGAAGCAAAACACACACAAAAAAAATTGAAGAGTGGTTTAAACAAGAAACCATCAGACACACATAATTCAGCTCAATATACTTGCCCGGTAGTACTAGAGAAGAAAAATAAAAAAGGAATTTCAGCCTATGTTAACTACAATAAATTAAGCCACAAGCTTTTTAAGGATATATATATATATATATATATATATATACCCTTTGATTTTGATATATGATATTTTCAAAAGATTTAAACATATGAAATGTTTAACACCTAAGATTTCAAGAATGAAAATTTCTATGTTGAAATAAATAGAGGACTGTCGAAAATTTCTTTCTTTTATCTTGGTAAAACCTTATCGCCCTTGATGGTACCTTATCTAATTTGATAAAGTACCATTTGGCTTCATTAGCAGTCCCAATGTTTTTCAGAGACTCGATTACAATATTTGTTTCGAAATTTCTTGAAAAAGGTAACAATTTACATAGACAATTCAATAATCTCATCAGCATAAGAGGAAGAAGGTTTGAAAAAATTAAGAGTTGTTCTCATAAATGCATCTAAATTCTATTTTGAATGTTTGGAACATTTTGTTGAAAACGGGGTTTCATACATCAGTACCTCATTAAACCTCCCTCTGAAAGAAACATTTTTCAGCCAACAAATATTAAACGAGTTCAGAGAGAGGATTTGTAGTTGGCTTTTAAAAATTTAAAATAAATTTTTACAAACTGTCTAATCTTAAACATGTTTAAACAAGCAAAAAAAACTAAATTGTGTACAGATGCAAGCCAAAAGGTTTGTGGGGCTCTGCGATGCTAGGCCAAAATATGGAAAACTGTATCCTGTCCTTTATATGTATAAAATGCATACCCTACTGAAGAGAGATATAGCAGTTATTATTTAGAAGTCCTATGTCTTGTCGATTAATTTTAATCTGAATGCAAATACTTATGTTGTATATATATTCATGATGTAGCAAATTAAATTTCTATTAATCTGTTCTAATTTAATAGGATGCTTAAACTATTAGATAACGACAAATATTACTCATAATCTCCATTTGCCCAGTATAAGGTTTCCCTTCACACACTCACTATATATATATATATATAGGTGAGTATGTGTGTGTAGCACAAAAATGCCTTTAAATATAATTTTAAGTAATACTACTTGAAGCAAAAAATTATTAATAATAAATCTATGAGTATAGTTCTTCGTTGGAATTATACGAAGAACAATTTTCTTAACCTATGTTATATTTTTAACCCTAATCTTATATTAATTCAAAAGAAGTCTTAGGTAGGAATTTGCTTTCAGTTTGTTTCCTTTTTTTTCACCTTAAAAATGTTTGATAATTCCTTCCGCAATTTTTAAAGTACAGCATATTTTTGCTTCTGTAACAAAAACAATATTTAAATCTCATAATACCTGAGACAACAGTTCAGGGACAATTCCTTGCAAGAATTATTGTAGTTAGCTGAGGGCGATAGAACATGTTAATGAGACAAGTCGGAGGAGCAGCAATTCTTTTCAATTAATTTTTCTCGATCTCCTTCTAACAATGTCCACCAAAGTCTTAGTTGTAAACGACTATCTATTTTAGCTTGTTTCGGGAATTATAGTCTCTCCAATGTCTCTTTTTTCAACTTAAATGTTCTGTTTCTTTGGTGACAAGACTTATATTGTCGTTTTTCAAGACCTTCGGTATGCCTTCCAAAGAACTAGATTGCATTTCAGAAGAAAAATGAGTTGACTGTTGTTCTCTATGGAATGTTATGTTTTAAATACAATGAATTTGATAAATATTTGTTTCCTTAAATTTTCTAAATAACTTCATCTACTCTCATATGCAGATATTGTAAATGATCTAATAACTTTTGATTTTCTTAATTTATTCAGAGAAACCACTTCTTCTAAAATTGGATAATTTTAAATTATATGTATCTCTAATTTTCTATTTTTTTAAAAATTTTAGAACTATAATGATATAATTTTGAAGCATTAATATTTTTTAAATGAATCGAAAAATATTAAGCTAAACAATACGAAAGAACTATTAGAAATATGTTCCTTCTTCTTTTCACTCTAGAGATACTATTATTAACTTTGAAATAATGTGTCATTTTTAAAGTGCAAAATTGTTTAACATAGATTCGTCAAATAAATATTTGTATATTAATTCAAGTTCTATACTTTTTCTTTGTTAAATGATGACAATTACATCACAAAAAGAATTAGTAAATATTCATACCTAAATAGAAGACATTTTTAAGTCTATTTATCTATAACGTATAAATAGTTCTACGTTTGATATATTAATGTAAATTTTATGACATATATATAATTTAAAATATTATAAAAGAAATAACATTACTATCACAAATAAAGATTGCATATTGGAACACTGTTATGCTGTAAGATTTGTCAAATTTCTTTTTCGAATAAACTGTGTTTATATTACAGTGCTATGAATATATAACTTGAATATTGCAGTACTTAATTCATTTATTAATTTAGAAGAGTTTCTTCGAATTTCATGTTTATAGACGGCTTGTACGGAATCCACATTTGATTATTAAAGAAACTATCATTTTCGAAATAATTCTAAAGAAAATTCTATCAAATTTTAAAGCAATCTTGATTATTGGAAGAAGTATCTAACGAACGCATATGATTAATTTAATATTGTACACATTTGATTCTTCGAAATTTAAATGTGAGTGATAAAGTAAATCTTATACTAAAGCTTCCTAAAATATTACAACTCAACTTCCTTAAAATTAATAATGAGCTGTTGTTTTTCTTTAATTTTATATTTTAGTTTTCTTAATTGCAAGAAAAAGGGAGACGTGGGGAAAATGTTGATTAAATATGTTTAGTATGTACTGTGATATATATATTCCTAGATATTTTAAAATATGTATCTTTTTAAGCCAAAATTAAGAATGAAAATGCATGAATTAATCCTCTAAGCAAAATAATTTGTATTTTAATATTTTAACAGTAGCTATGAAAAAAAAAGTTTTAGAATATGATTAAATCACTCTCACAAAGCAAAAATTCTTGATAAGCAGTTTTTTATCTAAAGAAAAAAATTCTGTAAATTGAGTTAAATGGATTGACCAAAAAATATTTTTTTAATTAGAGGAAACAACATTTTAATAATTTTTAAATGTTTTTCAATTTTTATAAGATTTCAGGATGTATAGTAAGCTAACTTTGAAAATTAAATCTTTTAAATGTAATGATATTGTAATAGTAAAGTAATATTTTTAGAAATCCATATAGTTTTGTTTTTAATTGTCTTTATACACATTTAGTTTCCAATTAATTTTTCATGATTAATTTATTGTATAATTATAACTCAATTTTTATTTTTTTAAAAAGTGTTTTCATGCTCTTGTAGTAATTTTTACTAACATTTCTGCATGTGTATCTGTGCAAAATTTGTGACTAATACAGATTTCAAATACTGCATTTGCTCAAAGCACCTAGAATGCTTACATTTGGCTTCTATTCCAGCTTGAATTTATTACAATCAGAACAAATCAGCCAGGGTTCAAATGCGGCATTTGAATTTAAACTTGACTTTTGTGTTATGTGTTAAATCACTCGCGCGTTATGTGTTATGTTTTAAATCACTGTGTTAATTACTCAAGGGCCTTTGTGAAACTAAATATGAAAAAAATCTGGGAGTGTTTGTCTTTTTTGTTATTTAGCATTTGCATTTTATTATTTTAACTTGTGTATGATTGTTTTCGATTTTTGCCCCCGAGAAAAATATAGGTCAACAGCATCTATGAAAAGAAACAAGTGTCTCAGATATGTGTGCATGTATTATTCTATTATGAAAATAATGTGTAAGGAATGCAATAAGGGCTCTGAGTTTAAAGAAATCTTTCATGTAATGTCAGAAATTAAATAAAAAAATCTTTATTATTAGATATTTGTAACGAGTCATTTATATTTACTTGACGCGTGTTTCATAATACTTGCAGAAGAAGGTAAAATTAATTTACATTTGCTCATATATCGATATAAGATTGTGGTGCTTTACTTTTATATTTTATACTTGTCTTTTGTAAATATTAAAACTCTATTTAAAATATATTTTTACACAAAATATGTATTAAAATTATAAATTTCAATAATGAAACATATATTTACTTTTCTACTTGACTAATGTAAATATTTGAAAGCAACTTGTTGATATCTTATGTTACCGGCAATGTATGAAAATCCGGCCTTCTATAGAATACCTAGTAATTATATATAATGCCCAGGGGTCTTAGGTAACATATGAAATACGAAAATTAATACATACTTTCCCTAGACATTCTATTTAATACCTAGGTCTTCTATATAATTACAAATACTACTTAGGCAAACTATGAAAAAAAGGCTACTATATAAATGGCGGTTATTTCTCTAAACCACAAATATTATTCTAAAAAAATGTATATCAGAGTGTCATTAAAAATTTATTCAAAATACGCAAAGTAAAAAAAAAAATTATACGAAACAAAATTTATGCCTTTCTTATGAAGAGAAACCAAACTTTCATATACAAATTAATGAAATTAAAATTAACCTACTTGTTGCAACATGTAGGTTTGAATGACATTTTGAATTACATTTCACTACATTTTTCACGCAAAGGCGTTTCATATTTTGGCACTTTGTTTCACACTTACATTTGACGAATCCATGGCCGTTTCCATTAGACTGAGCAATTGCAATTGACCGGAGAGTGATTTCATGCTCAAGGAATATCTTCCTTTATAAGCAAGTTCTTAGGGCATAAATTGAATTACGATCTCGCATTGACTTGTTTCAAAAATTCTTTAAGAAGTTCCAAATAGGTAGAAACCATCCTCTGTCACACTCATTTTAGCTGTCAATGTATTGCGCGAATCATCTCGCCCCTTGTCGATGTCAGGAAAAGAAATCGCACAGTATTGGAAAATGGGAAATTTTTTTTCCGAATTCATTTTCATTTTTTGGCTTGTATTTCCAGATCGATTTTAGATTTTATTTTACCTTTAATAGCATCTTCAATTTTGAACTAAAGGGTGAACAAAATATCCATTTCATCAACTTTACTAGCATGGCTACAGAAGGTATGCATTTTTTTAACGACACTTTTCGCATGCTAGTGCATCACTCTTTCTTTTACAACATGCAACAGGTATCAGACGCTGAAATATCCAGTAAGCAAGTATTCATCATCTTTCACTATAATCTCCTCTATGTTATTCAGGATCCTTTTCTTGGGTAATCTGATTAGTTTTATCTTTTTCCATTGTTTGGACGCTTTCCACTTCTTTTTTCTAGCTGCTTCTCTGTATTTATGTTTTTTAAAACATATTTTGATAGAAAAGACATTGTAAGGGCTACTTTAGATTTGCAGCAAAAACGAGCTTCGTGCAATGTTCTTTTGATCCCAGAATAAGCTCTGTTTTTCATAAATTGAACGAAACGCAGTCCTGCACTCCAGCGTCAGATTTGTAGTCCTACATCCAAGTATAGAGCATATTTTCGATATCTTAATTAGCTCTTTCGACACTACCCTGGCTTTGTTAATGGCGAGGCTTTCCATAGACGATTTTCAGTGCTGGCCAAAACTCCTTCAATCTGGTCACCACATTTGTGGCAAATTCCTCACCATTGTCAGAGAGTAATATGATTGGCGATCCAAGCATCGAGAATATGTTCACTAAGCTGTAGGTTACATCTTCAGATATTTTTGACGTTAGAAACTTAAGAATTATCAATTTTGTGAGAGGATCTTGGTACACCATAGTAAATTTTTATTCTTAATCAGTCTGAGACTAAAAGTCAATAAGACCTATCTGACAACGAGAAATAAATTCGGAAAAAATCAAACATTTCATAATATTGCCATTTTTAATACCTTTCTGTTTTTTCTGGCAAGGTTCACAAAGGTGGATGTACAGTTCAATATCATGAAGTGTAACCTTTTTTTTTATTTGGTTAAAAGTTCTTTCAACATTCTGCATGTCCAATAGCCAAATGAGCTTCATAAATTGCGTGAAATACCTCTGAGTGAGTGACATAATACTGTATACTACTGACATCTTCATTAACAGGATAAATGAATTTACTTTTGTTTTCTACAATCATCACATCATAGAGATTCAGCAACCAGTAGTCCCTGGGTTCCTTCTTAATACTCAATTTGGCATTTTATAAATCATAAAATAACTTCTGAGTAGTGTCGGTTAAGAAAATACTGTTTATTGCAGCATTAACTCAAATTTTGGTCAGATCATCGTCGAATTGTTGTTTCATTTCTCTATAGATCCTGATTCCTTATAAAACGCTACCGATTGCTCCTCCATTTTCATGGAGCACAGTAAAAACCTAATTTTTTTTCAACAAATTTAAGTAAAATTGCCTTTTTGACATTCCCGAAAAAACTGCAAATTGCAACTGACTAATTCTGAACTTGAGGCGCGCGTTAAAAATCACGTGCCTTGCCACGTGATATTCAAAACGAATCTGAGATACATTTTCTACTTTGCCAGTTTCTCATGTGGAATTCTGTAGAATGCCTAGAAAATTTAAGGAATATTCATCGTTTCATACATTGCCAGCTAATTTTAGGCATTATATATAATGCTTAGGCATTCTAAAGAATACCGAGTTTCATACTTTGACGGTAACAGAGATAATTTTCTTTAACTTGCCACAGTAAGATTTATATTATGATACTTAACAAACCTTTTATCAAGATTAATTGATTCATATCATTTCCGATTTCAATTCCAATTTAAGAAAAAAAAAACTGATGAACTCTTGCTTATGTTGAAATCCAAAGCACGCTCGTTGAACGGATAACTACATCAGCAATCATTTTAATCACGAATTGCTTTCTTTTCTGCAAATGTTAATAAGTATAGTTTATTAGATTCGTGTTACAGAAGCTGATTAAGAAAATATGCTGGTGTTAACAAGTTGAGGAAATGCACATTTTTTGTAGAATTTCTCGAAAAGAATAAAACATATAGTTAAACTAATGTAATATTTTGATATTATTTTTTGATATATATTTGTATGTTGGTTGAGCATTTAGCAGAAATTCATCGTGCCTTCCTATTTTCGCCTTCCGTTTGCATTCATCGACAACTTTTGGAAGCTTTTTTCCCAACATTCAGAAACATTTAAAAGCGAACACTTTAAAAAGAGAAGCTACGAAATTTTGGATTATACACATTTTCGATAAAGGGATGGAGGTAGTCACGAGTGCCGTTTGATAGATATATTAATGTGGTGCCCTACATTACGAATCACATATGGAGTTTAATAAGACCTGATACATAGAAGGAAGATATCAGATAGGACGTCCAAGAGCCATAACGATTCATGAATTTCCATATTTGTCCAATACAATGTGACACAACAAGAGTTCAACATAATCGCAGTAATGTCATGAACTTTATGAAGATTCGGGAACCGAAGTTTCAAGGGTTGCTGTTTCTAGATGGTACCTGAGGTAGAGCTATTTACAAAAGATGTGACGATTCATGAAGATCATTGCGCTAGTTTCTACGCATTAATCCATTCGCTACCGGAGGGAGAAAAAAGAAACGCTTCTCTGGGCCCGCGGCTTCTTACTGCGGAGTGACACGCTATGCCCAGAAGATTTTAGATATTAAGTCTAATTCCTTAAAAAATTTCCTCTAAAATCGGCTATTTATTAAAAAAATTTGGTATTTACATATATTATTTAAAGTGCATTAAACTTAATATATACAAAAGAATAAAAGGATTTAATCGAAAATTGAATGTTTTATACATAAAATTACATAAAAAATCATACTTTTATGAAAATGCAAAATATATTTACATATGTTACATAAATTTCATGGAGTAATGATGTACCATTATATGGAATATATAGATATAAAAGATAATTCTTATTTTGCTATATGGTATATTTATACAGAAAAATCAATGCATAGTACAACGTCACATGTCTTAAACACATATTTTAACACTTCACGCAAGATTTTGAGCAAAGGGCACATCTTAGTCCTTTTTTTTTTTTACTTTAATGTCTATGTACAGATTTGAATTATTTTCGCTAACATTACTGTCAGATTCATTCATTATTTCGAAAATCTCAGTATCAGATAAATATTTTTTTTTTCGTCATGACTGTCGCTACAAATAAAAACCAACCTGATGAAACAAACAGCTGAGAACATCTGCTACCAAAAGCCCTAACTCCATAAAGGGCCAGAAATTCTCCTTCAAACTTCTAAGAAGCAAGCAAGAAAGAAAAAAATCAAACCGAAAGCAATCGCACCCTTTAAATCATGTCATTACATTTAAAGATCCGCTCTGCAGCACGTGCTTTTAACAATTACCCCCCCCCTGGTAGCCAGAAATGAAATCCACGCCCATATCATTAAGGTCAACACTCCAAATAACATATCTATATAGATTTCGTGGTATTGTACCGCCATATAGTAACATTAAAAAATCATATAAAACGTTCTCATCGAACGTATCTCTATTGATATGCTGGGTCGTAGAAGACAATCACGGAGCGTATTGCCCGTAATACGCTGGGCACAGGAGAGCCAACACCAGCGTATCACCTGTGATACGCTGGGAAAAAACGGTTTAAAAGGCTCGATGACAGAAAAGAAGGTATGTACACAGAACATCAATATTGTAGCAGGTGTTAATGTGAGATTGTCTAAGCAAATATAAGTGTTGTTAGGATGCTAGCGATTTACTTTTGTTTAACTTATGGTATATTTTAGTTATTTGAATTGCCTACAAAAAAAAATTACTTATCAACCGAATTAAGCCTTATTATGTAAATTAGAATAAAAGAAATGTTGTGAAATGAATTAAAGATAGTGATATATAAACGAAACAGAATTGAAAGGAAAAAGTAGAAAATTAGAGGATAGATATTTGATGATAGATTATAGATGTTTGTAAATTGGATTCAATCATCGCAATAGATCACTTACATTGAAAAAGCTGAAAGCGACACCTAGTTAGAGTAAAACCTATTTTGAATAAGATATGTGTGAATTGGACCAAGTAATTTGGTAAAACTAAGGCATCAATATTTGAACTCTAACAAAGATTAACTTAGTTTAAAGTGATTCTTGTGGGAGTGACCTTGCATGTTATGTGATAGATAATAAAGGCGTTTGTCTTGCTCTTATATATTTTCATTTGGAGGTTTGAACTTATTATTTAATTAGACTTTAAGATGCCTATAAAGTTAAATAATTTAAGAAATACATCACACATGAATTACTGACTTACTTTAGCCTAGAGAGACTAGAGAATCATAATAAATCCTCCAATACTCTTGAAGGAAAAGTATGGTAGCGTAGGTTTCATGATCTGTGCAATCAATGCATTTCAAAGGCACTGCAAGTGCTGAGAGTTTTAAGTGCACATACATCGATCAATAACTCCCGAGTCTAACATTGAAAACAACATTTTTTTTGCAAAATTTTTTTTTATTCATCAACATAACACCTTTTGTTAATCACCTTTTAGGGTGATACAATCGTTCCAACGCTTTTCCAAATCTTTTTTTTTTTTTTTTCGCAAGAAATCTTTTTTATTGCGAGTAAATAGCGATAAACAGCTTTCTGAATCATCGACTCGTTGCTGTTTTTGTTCCATCGAAAGCAATCGCGGCACCCACTTGGAAAAAACCTTTTTCACTTCACTTCAAAAAATCTTTTTCCTGGTCCGATCGATTTAAAATTTTGACACGTTTCAAGCAAAGGTTAGTACTCTAGAAAGACCTGGTTACTGGTTTACTACGAGCGCCATCTCTGGGTTAGTCTCGGGAGTTATTGATGGATGTGTTAAAGGACTGAAATTTTGGAGCACTAAGTTCGGTTCTTAAAAGAAGCAGCTGGCTTTAATTTAATTACGCTGGTCTCTGCCTCTTTCTACATGGACCTGATCTGACTGAAGAAATTCTGAAAAAGTTGGAAATATATATTCTGAATTGAATGATCAGCCGGATCTCCAGCTAAATGCAATAGTATATTTGGAATAGTCTTGAGAATGGAATTGCACAATACGTTTCCTTCATTCCAGAATCATCCATCCCCAGAAAACTGAGATACAGAATCCGCATTGATTCATTAACAATCTTACTTTAAGCAAATTTGTTTTGATAAATATGTGTGACTATAAAGAAAGACCATACTTCCTATTAATTAATTTTAGTTTTATATTTTAAACTCATTTTTAAGTGTTGACGATTCACACACAGGGGTATGTATGTGTACAATAACATCTGTGTGATATATTTTTTATTACATCAATCTTTATACATACCTAATTATATTACAATCTGCTCAGTAATTCTAGAGGTAATCAACTAAAACAGAAAGCTTTTATTATATTAAACACTCTTTTTACGCATTCATTTATTTTTCAATACAAATGTAAATTACTCTCCTCAAATGACAGTTCTACAAATCGCAGACGACACATGTTAATATTTTTTCAATTAATCTTTTAATCAAAAATGTAGCTTATTGTTTCACGCTTGAAAAATTACACACACACACACAC
>BMAW01012636.1:411863-438107 GCA_019974015.1 Nephila pilipes | reverse complement strand
TTGGTATGCTTCGTTCCGGTTACGTATTTATCACTCACGCAAAATGATCGCATGGAATAAAATTTGGAATTTCTGAATGGTAAATTCGAAAGAACCGAGATTACATCATATGTCGCCAGTTTCATTTGTCAAGAGCCAATGTACGAATGTCTGTTCCACTGAGCAAGAGAGAGAATGAACAAAAGCTCGTCTGCATGCAACTTGAAGTTAGTTCTCTTTTAGTCCGTATTAACAATTTACTCAAACTCATTTCATCGCGATGTCCTATTTCTGTCGTCAGATCTTTAACATTGATTCATGATTAAATTTCGGTTTATTACGCTCTCTCATTGTCATAACGGCAGAGTATCAGAACAGTAAAAAACATCGCAACCAATAGTTAATCACCGTAACGAATCGTTTACTTATCTTTGTTCTTAGAATTTATTTGCTAGACCTTTAGATTGCCAATCCAGTGGTCATGTCTTTCAATTCATCTTTCAATTCAGAGATCATGACTGTTCAAAGATTGAAATTAAACGACTTCAGAGAACGCTGATTCAGTTCCATGGAATCAGCAATCTATCTTTCATTCGATCTTGTAATTATTTACAAACAAAGAAAAAGTGGTGCAATCTCATTGTTAACTTTTTTTAAATATTATCTTTATGCTAGTCGTTTAATTATTTGTTTAACACTTTTTATTAATAATTGCGCAGCTATATTATTTCTGAAAGGAATGGTTATTTTTTAAATCTTTTTTTTTTTCGAATAATATATAATTTCAAATTAAAATTGCAAAAACAAACACCTAATCCTTTTTCTCTCCTTATTGCCATGAATGTATTTTTAAACTAGTGAGACTTGCTTTAACAACACTATTCACTTCTCAGGATTTTAAGAATTTGGGGGTTTGGGGGAATAGTTTATTTTCATTGAGGAAAATTCTTAAACCTTTCACCTGTTTTTAATAGTACCCTTTCGGCATAGTTAGCAAATATATCGCCGTAGAATTATTCCGTTGGGATATCATCCAATAGTACCATTACGGCGCAGTTACCAACATTGTTGTTCGGAGAACTATGCCGTCGGGATCTCATTCTATTCAAAGCCATTGTGAGGAATAATGGAAACCACTACAAGTTAGGTCTAAATGGACTACAAAGTCTTTACGAGAATGAATGTGCTTTGAAGAATGATGGATCAGCTTAGCCATAATCTAAAATTTTGAAATCGAGTTATAACCTGATGTGTGGCTGAAATAATTGTTTCATTTATTTCAGCCACACAACAGGTGTTAACAATTTCTATTTTGTGAAAGTTTTAAGCAATTTCAATTTTGTTTCAAAATTCTTATCTAATTTGTTCTGTGCGGTAAAAATAGTTTTCGTCAAGCATATGATTGTTTTTATAAATTGATAGACTTGACGGCACTGTTGTAAAATCACTACCATGTGAGTGACAAATAATAACGATTTAAGCAAGTTTTATTGAAAAGTCACCGTTGGTACTGATGAGATGGCATTTCCAAAGCAGAAATGACTCTTTGATTTTCACGGATGGTTATTACTCGGAAGTGTACCGTGAGTACAAGAACTCCGGCAAAACCTCTATGCATCCTATGACTATCTCCGGTCGTCAAGAGACGTTTAACGTGAAAAACATACAACACTGTCACGAGTAATATCAGAATTCAATGTTGGAGCTTTAACGTAATTGTCTAAGCAATGCAAGTTGTCTGCTGGACACAAGGGGCTTTAAAACCAACGAAATTTTCTCGAGTTCTCTTGATGACTGCATGACATAGAGTTAAGCTATGGTTTCCTAAGAAAGTGGAGCCGTTATCTGGAGTCGGCTATATTGCGGTGATGACATCACTAAAACTGTGTTTAAGTAAACCTGAATGCGTGGTTTCCTGAAGAGCGTTTACACAGACAACGTTTTGGTGACGTAATATTGTGACCGCTAGATAACGGCACCGGTTCCTTAGGGAACCGCAGCTTTATGCTAATGCACTGTAAACCTTGATGACCTTAGTACAAGTAGTCTGGCAAGACAAGTCGCCTTTTTAACTAAATCGGAAAAATGGAAGGATTCGTGAGAGGTGCTAAATCCATGAAGCTATAGAACCCGCTTGTTAGTAGGGAACTGTATTGCTGAGAGGGAAATTAATAATGGTATGATAATGTTTACCCTCAAATTGATGATTTTTCTTTTATGCCTACTAAAGTCCGTGATTGCCAATGGATTTTCGCATTTTTTTCTTACGAGGAACACTCATTCATGTTTTACATCCCTGCTGATACATTTAGTCTGTTTTACATGATAATTCATCTTTACACAAGTGACCTAACTTGATGATAATAGGAAAAGTCCCATGAGCTTGGAGTTAAACAATTTTTTCTCAAATCCTCAGATCTGAATGTGCTAGAACGCATTTGGGATGCTATGCAACGCGCTATCATGCAAAGAAATTTGAGATTTCAGAAAAAAAACCAGAAGTGTGGAATGCTCTGCGAAAGTATGGCATGCATTTCCCTACAGATGGTTCTCTGAAACTGTAAGAGTTTATAGCCCATTGTATTTCTGCAATTCTTCGGTTTCATGGGGTATCCGTTTACACCTATCTACCGAGTATTAGATAGGTGTATCCGTTTTTCTGGTATTTGAGCGTATATATTTAGCTGTTTCTGAAGTTGAATTGCTTTAACTATAAGTTTTTTTAAAAAGTTGCAGCAATAAAAACACACTTTGGATGTAACTATGATTTATTTCCATAATTCAAAGTTACTTATTCAAAGTAACACTCACTAGATGATCTTCTATAGCTCTTATAGATTCAAATTCTTACTTTGTTTCGTTGTAATAGCTACGTTATTGAGTTTGGAATTGCTTTTTCAACGATTTTATCTCATCAATAGTACCGTTAGATATTGATCAAATTATGCTTTATGCCAGAGGACTCTGGTATTACGGAATACCTGTGAATTCGTTTAAAATAATATATATCAGCTCACCTAAATGCTCTCAAAAATGATTAGATGACCAGTTAGAACAATTTTTTTTCATCTTCTAAAAGGAAAAATAAATTAAAAATTTGTAAAATGGATCTATGAATTAGAACTTGAATCATACTGTGTATTTTTAATATATTATTCTTTCTGAAATTTTTATTGAAATATTTTAAGAGATTAAACTTTCAAAGTTTATGTATTGTTAATGTATTGTAATGTATACTTTGTAAACAGTAATATTTTAAATTGTTTAAAATACAAAAGAATAAAATTAGTTTCATTCGAAACATTCTAATATTAAACATGTTTAAAAAATTATGAAAATTTTTTTCTAACAAAATAATGGAATTAAGGTAAAGGTGTGAATTGCTGATAGCTTAAAAACGGAAAAAATACCAGGCACTGTTTGGAGTCTCAGCAGTAAGGCTTGTAAATTTATTGCTTCAACTGAAAATGCTCCAGCGAGCTGTTTAGGAAAGGCTATAAACCTCATATAAACTGTTATAGCATAACGTGACCTAACGTACATTTAGTATAACGTGTTCTAAAACTATCCGATTCACTTGCATAAGTGGAAGTTTTGGAGAGCAGTTTGGGCAAATAATCTAATAATATAGCCTGCTTGTATTCGTTCACTATATTTTATACATTGTTTCTGCGGTTTGTTAGAGAAATACAACAATATAAATCTTGCTTGTATTTTAATATCATACGTGCTCAACATAATTCTGTGTGTAAAATTCTTCGAAATGGTATTTAACTCATTTCTTTTATGTTAGTAGTCTTACTGTAACTGTTAATATTATTAAAAAGTTTAAATTATATTTAATGTAATCAAATTAATTATTTTTTACTCTACTTCATCTGATTGTGAAAACTTTTATAAATTCAGGTTAGTTGTTTTATAATAGCTCTGAGTCTGCATAAGATAAATTGTGTAAAAGAAACTTAATTTGTGAAATGCAACAGTTATTTAAAATGCAACACTGTCACAGAGAGCTAAAGAAGATTACATTTATTTGAATTTAAGGCAACTGAAACACTAAAATGCTTTAAATCTTGCATTTTTTTGTTGTTGTTATGAAATGGGGGCACTTAGCTAATTCTGCAAATGTATTATTTATAAGAATTTGATAAATAGAACATTCAATAATTAAGTTTTAAATTTGAAATGCGTGCTACGTCATAGAGAAAACTATTTCATATTCGTTTATCTCAAAATGCGATTCCTTAGGATTCTGGTACGCTTTTCTCTAAATCTACTTTATCCATAATGCTGATATTTTCCAGATTATAAAATAAGGTTATTTCCTATACAGGAAACTAAACTTGTTTCCTATAGCCATCTACAACTTTTAAGTATAACACAGTATTCGTAGAAAAATGTTGGGAAATTTAAAGCACAAAAATCCTTAAAATTAAATGTATCCCAGAAAACTATTGCAGAATAAAAAGTTAAATATTGTGGTTTGAGATTCCTTCCAATAAGTCTTCTAAGGTTAAAAATTAAGACTTGGTTTTAAATATAGAATGCGTGTATCACAGTTTTGGAACAAAAGCAATGATTGCACTTAGGAGAGACATTAATCATTGCACTCATAAATGTAATGATTACTTTTTACCAAGAAAGCGGTGTTCATGTGTAACTCTGGAATGACCTTTACACAAAAAAGTGAGAAAAATATCTTCTACATGATTAAGAATTCCAGTGTGAAATAGGGGGTTGAACACGATTCAACTTATGATTTATTTCAAGGTTCCATTAAGCACACTATTGATATTAAATATAATTGCTTCGATGCACTTAACGATATCACAGTATAGGAAAATAAAAGGATTCTGGAAAAAATGTTGAATTGGATTCTTAAATTTTTGTTTCAAGTTTATATGTTTTTTGCTTATAAATTTATGAAATTTTAATTTAATTTGAAAATTACGAAATCTGCTAAATCTTGTTGCTTAAATGGGGTTCTCAGGGCTTAAATTTTTTCTGCTAATTCAATGATCATATGCTAGTTTTAATAGTTCAGAAATTCTCTGAAATATATTGAAATTACTCTGTAGCTATGTAAGTATAATTATAATGAATCTTTAAATTATAAATTTGACATTTAGAAAAGATATTTTGGAATTCGTGTTAAACTGCCCGATTAGAACTTTATTCGTGATCGAGAAATAGAAAAGACATATTTAACTTATTTTGACTTAAATAAATTTATTTACATTGGATTTTTAATTCCGACCACAGACTGTTTGTTTATAAACGTACGCATCACTTTTTATTGTTCTTTATTTATTGGCTCAATAGGTTGCAATTTTATAATAACATTGACGTAATTCAGATTTTTCAATATTTATACAGATTTTCAAGTATTGGTGAATCGTGATTTTATGGATGTAAAATTGTACCACACAAAATGAAACATAGTTATTCGAAGGAATTAACTTTAAAATAAATTCTATGATAAACTAATTTTTTGTATTAATTTTTTTGTATTGTATAATTTTTGTAATTTATTTTGTGATTGTATGTATAGTTCTTTTGTGACATGTTAATTTTAAAATTGTTTCCTCGTTAATTCAAAGCTTCATATATGATTATTGATTCATAAACTACAAAATTATATGTTTTATGAAATGACGTACATAATTTTATTAAAGGATGGATATTTGGTAAAAAAAGCAGTAACGTAAAAGATGAAATGTTTATTTAAATCTTATTTTTAAAATTATGTTATATTGTTCATCTTTTGAAAGGAAATATTCATATATGATACAAAGAGTCATTATAATGTAAATTTTGTTTTAAACAAAAATAAATATGAAACAGTTGTTAGCAATCTAAGCATAAGATTTCCGTAAAATGTTCTTGTAAGTGAAGGTAATATTAATAATCGGTTTTTCGAATACAATTCACTCTGTACCTCTAATTTATTAGTTACAAAATAACGAGATTACAAAAGATTAGTTACAAAATAACGAGATTAATAGAAATGATTAGTTTTGCAATTTTGACAAATAATATGCTTTTACATACTTTTACTCTTTTAAGATGTCGCAGTTAATGTTATCGTCATTAAGACTTTCAATTATTTCAGACCTCTTTATCGTTTTGAGTCTAATAATTCCATATTACTACGTTGGAGTATTTAAATTGTTTCATAATTTATTCGTGGAGAAATTATGTATAGTTTTACTTAAATTAATTTGGAAAATTAGGTTTGTTCAGGGCAATGAATTTTATCGTTTTGTGATTTCAGTTAAAATAACCCATTAAGAAATATATTTAACATCTGCCTTTTATGTATCTTATCGGTATGTAATCGGTATTCCTTATTAATAACATTCAAATTATTATTAGGAATGTTGAGTACTATCAAATTTGCATCTGTTTTTTATACAATGATATCAGAATTATAATTCTAACATCAAACATTTAAGTTCATATTATTTTCGATTGAAAACTTCCTTTCCTCGGTTGCTAAAAGTAAACACTTTTTCAATTCGATTATTACATTTACTCTCTCTCTCTCTCTCTCTCACACACACACACAATACTAGCCAATACACACACACACACACACACATATATATATATATATTTAATAAATCAAAGACAAGTTAGGAAATTATCTCAATAGGTAAAAAATAAAACAATTTGTTAGAAATTATTATTTTTCCATATAAATATACAAATCAAACACTGTAAACAAAGAAAAATGAATAAAAAATACATTTACAAATATAACTATAGTAAAAAAAATATTATATACCATAGAAATTTTCAAAAGAAAGTAAATTAAACGATATAATAAATTAACAACTACCAAGATTATCATGAAGAGATAGATAAATTGAAGAACTGAAAAAAAAACCATCTTTTGAAGAAAAGAAGAAAAAGAAAGGAATATAATATATTTAATGCTGTAACAGGATTCAGGCAGTTATGCTAAGTGATATAATATTATGAAGAAGATATTAGAAGACAGTTAAATATTACATTATTGCTATGGCATCTAATCACTAATTTTTCTTTCATACCACATATGCAATATGAAGAGAATTAAGATTTGAAATGAAGCGAGTAAAGGATGGAAAACGAACGGGAAAAAAGAAGTTAGCTGCTAGTTTGTTCGACCAAGAGTGGGATATCTGTAAGATACCCGAGTTCTTAATTAATTTAGTTTTGAATAAAATGTTGGGAGAGAATCCGAGTAGAATGTATATAACTAATTCTAAATCATTATTAGATAGTCTTTAACGTGTAACATTGTGCTATTCGTGATTTCCTCTTATCTAACCTTGAAGACTTTTCATAAATTTAAATGCCAAAAATAAAATTTCGACTCAACCAAATGAAATGTGATACGCTCAAATTGGATGAATTAAAGAAATGCAATGAATCCAATGAAAGTAATGTGCATATAAGCGAAGCCATACGGAATATGGAGAATGTTGAAAAGTTAGAATAGTTCGGAGCTAGTAGTAAGGGGATAGTGATTAATAGCGAATAATCGTAGTTTACGTATGGGGCTTGCATCAATAGCTGACGGATTGTTCAGAAGAGTCTACTAGAGTGAGAGGACGATAATATACCCGCTAGAACCACCATTGTTTGTAATTAAATTCGCTGGGTTCCGAACTAGTGGGGAAGAGATCGATTTGATTAATATTCCCTTTTAGATTGAAGTCATGTTGATGGTTAATTGACTGTTTTATCTATTGAGTAAGAATTCCTATTATTTTGACTTTCACTTAATAACTATAGAATTTTCAAACAATGTCCATCGAGTTAAATAAATAGGGAGTAATTTCAAATGTAATATTGTGTATATAGTAAATGGTGTTCGTGTATCATCAATGAACATCACAGTCAATATTGAATTGAATACCTTCCTCATCCGTCACAGAGATATTACGCAATGACATTCAGGCTCTAAGATCAAATTACTTTCATTCAAGTCAAAGCATTATCCACTTTGCTCTCCACACAATTATATTCCCCGTTCATAATAGCTCTTTATCCATCTACAAAATTAAATGTCACCAGACTTAAGAAACGAAGGACAGTAGACTTTCACCTTCCTAATTTAATTGTTCCAGCCCTCTCCTTCTAGGCCGAACTGCTTTCTTTTTACCAAAACAAATTCTTTCGATTATTCTGGAGAAGTAGGCCGTGAAGGGAAAGTAGAAGGAAGGTGACATTCGATGGAAAGAAGGTGGGTGGTGCTCCAAGTTCAGGACAAAACGGCCGGCCATCGTAATTTCTGTCACGGTCTTGTAACGGAAGTCTTTTTAACGTGTGATTGAGACAGGAATAATAGGCTACGGAAGAGTGATCCAGTTTTGCATCACATGAGAAAGGGTATGGTTGAAATACACCAGTGGGGAAGAGTAAAAGAGTTGTGTAATCAGTGACAAATGGTGTTTCTGGGAAGTGGGGATTGTTCGGTGCTTCTGTTGTTGGAGGGTTGGCTATCAGAGATTTTAATCGGAAGAAGAATTTGTGTTTTTGTTTGTGTGCGTGGAATAATGATTTCAGTTGTTTTTTGTGTGATTGTGAAATCATAACCTCAATGATGTGCATCAATGTTGATTGAAAATACTTGTACACGGATATTGTTGAATCAGGTGATTTGAATCTTGGTAAACTCGAAGTATTGTGGTCATTTTGATAAGATAAAAAGAATTAACTCTAGAAAATTCATTGTGTGAGACTTTCTCTCACAGTCAAAGGAAAATACTGAGAACTTGATAACGAAAAGGAAAGGTGTTGCCACCTCTCTTTTTCTTGTTGGAGATTAAAACTTTGTTTACGATTTTTCATGATATCTCTACATAATTTGTTTATAATAAAATTTCCCCCCTTTTTAAATCAACATTTCCCTTTTTTTTTAAAAAAAAATTAAAATGAACTCTATAATAATTTTTTACCTTTTTTAATTTAAATTAACTTTAATAAGATTAAATTTGCTATATTATTAAAGAGATAAGAAATGTATTTAACTGTACCGGTATTAAAAATTACCGAATGGTGTTGAATTTTCCACAGATATTATTAACATGACTTTTCCAATAAAAAAAAATCATGATTTTTAAAGAAGAGGCTGAACGTGAAACAGGTTCACAAATTTACTGCCTGTGATATTTATATTTCGTTTTATTTATAATACTTGTGTGCTGTCTCAGAAGCATAATTTAACAAACACATTTTTACAAAACAGAAATTTAGTTTCTTTTAGTTTTACTATATATTCCATTGAGGAAGACGCAGATATTTTTTTCAAATCCTTTTAATCTAAAATTAAAATGGCAAGATACATTTTAACCATCATATTTAAGAAATAAAGTATATTCAAATATTTTGAGGACACTGCATGATAAAAATTAAAATCCTCAAAATTGCTAAACATTTCTAATTATAATGTGTCACTATTTTTAATTGTTTTTTGGATTCGTGCTTCAATAAAAATTAAGATAATACATCAATTGTTATATAAAAATGTTTATTTTTTTATGTGAATTTTATTTCAAATCTTCAAATATTATGAAGCCATTAAAATAAATGTTGAAAATCAGAAAAATGAAAGTTTGAAAGTTGTATTTTAATAACACGTGTAAGCGTATAATGTGGAAGAAATTTTAATAGCTAACCACTTATAGTCGATTGGGCTGCTCATTGCAAAAGTTTGTTCCATATTATAAAGGAAGGAAGACATCTATAAGACGATGAGAAACTGAGTTAAAATCTCTTTAACAATGATAAGTGTGATTTTCTCATCATTAACCTCAAAGACTTTATTGTAATTCAAATTGCATAAAATTACCATTTCTTCCCAACCAAAATAAAACGTGATTAGCTGAATTATATGAGAATCAGAAGTGTTCTGAATAGAATAAGAAATAGTGATGTATTAATGAAAGAGAATTGAATGGAAAATGAAGGGAGATAGAAGATAATATCAGACTGATATATAACTATAAGTTGTATTAATGCATCGCAGTTAATCTTTCGGATTGAAGAGAATCTTAGTTAAAATATTAAAATAAGAATAGGTTGTTTGTGTGAAGTGATTGAATCAGAACGAGTGAATCGGTAAGCTAAGAATTTTTTAGTTGATCCTGATTTAGAATTTATGAGTTTACTGGGATTCGAGAGAAATCGACCATATCTATCTTTCAATGATAAATAAAAAATATTTTATTGTGTCCTTGCATGTCTTCTGTTGGAGTCAAGTATTTATTAACTGTTTAAATAGAAGGAACAATGGTAGTAGCATTAAATAATGAAGGATTAGCGTTACATAATGTTTAATAGAATATCTTTGGTTTATCATGTACATACGGTATCTGTCTTATGATCTATAAAAGATGTATTATACGTCTAGAACCTGTGTATTAAATGTTAAGTTTATGAATTTGAAACTTGCATCATGATTTAGATAAATATTTCCCTTTATGAATGTGCTTGAACATTTTTAAAAAATCCCGATATTACCTGAAATTTCAAGTTTCAGAATTTCGTTTCAAATTAATTGGCACGTGGCAAAGTCGAATCCCGAAGCGATAACTTTCGATATGTCATCATTGCAACCAGTTATTCTCAAAGATGTTTAATAAAAAAATTTATCAACTAAAATTTTTTCTTTCATCGTTTAAAATCTTTTATAGGTATCATTTTACGTGCTAAATACGGTTATTTCCGTCTTTTCCAAAATCATAGTTCGCTATGGGATTTTAATTTTTTGAAATAAATTTTAGTAATAAGGAATAAAGGATTGACTGAGAGAAATAAATGTATGAATAGCTAAGCATTTTCTTTTTGGATCCCATATATTAGTTCACCTCAAGCAATGACCTTGATAAGCTAAAAAATTGGTAAGAAAAAGAATTTGCACTTAATGTGTATATTGTCTACTGGTCGATAGGTGAATCTGTTTTGCTGATATAAATCTACTAAGGTCTCAAGTAGAACCGAACTGACTATTGTTGTCTGTTACATTTTTTATTACTTTATAAAAAGCAATTAAATTTGCATTAGATTTATTCTTTCCCATATATTTTTGTTGATTTGCTAGTATTGTTTTAAATTACAGATTCGTCTCCATGGAGATCACATGTCCTATGGAGTTAAAACGGGGTTTAATAACCCGATATATAGTTCTGAAAATGAGCAGAATGATATTCAAAAGTTTTGGCTGCACTATTTTCAGTAATGAAACCAGACGCTGTCTAATCTATTGAATGCAAATAATAAGTGGTCTCAAGGAGACAACTACTAAAACAATTCTTTTCTTACTAAACCAACTGGAAATCAGCCAAGGGGGAAGACCGAAACTAAGATGGATTGACTGCGTTGATATTAACGTCTTCGTAGTGTTAAGAACTGGAAAACTACTGTTAAAAATAGAATAAGATGGAAGAGATTCATTGAGAATTCCCAGATGTGTTTGGGCTGGCAATTTAATGAAAGGAAAGAAGGGAACTCTGAAATATCGTTGAAGAGATTAATACCATTTACTGGCTTAGCTATTATAAAAACTTATTTTATCTGGAAATAGTAGATTGTCATTAAATAAGTGTATTATTTTTCTTGCGAAATAAATATATTTAGCATTTTAATAATTCAGTTTTTTGTAAGTATTATTTTATAAATAATTACGTATTGTGTAAAAATTATCTATTTTGCTGTAAAGTAATATGCTAACTCCTTAAGTAATTGCATCGTGCAATTATTACGTGCAAAAAATTCGTTTATCTACCGTTATGAATACTGACAAAAAGTTTTAATATTATATTGAATTTTCGCGATTGCATATTATGAGCTTCACAAAGGTTTGATTAACAAAGCCATGGAGCCTTACCCAAATTGATGCTAAATTTTAACACACCACTTATTATATGAATTTAATAACTAAAATTCTGGTTTGTGTTTCATTGGATATGATTTCTAATCATGATTATATTCATTATGAGATTTTTATTAAATATTCCATATTTTGAAACTTTTTATTCTCAACTTAACTAAGTATTATTAATTTTCAAATTTTATCTGGCAACAGTGCATAGTATTAGACATCTTCATTTAAAAGGTTCCTTGAACCTATTGCACTGTAATTCGTGATCACATTTCGCAAGATCTTTATTTTTGGCTTTTACACCTTTGTGATTTGAATTGATTCTTCTTGGAAAAACATAGATTTGGATATGTTGTTGTTTTTAAAGTTTTAAATCTTTAACTAAAGAGATTTAATTATACTGATTTAGTGTTTTAAAAAAATTAATTTTTTATTGGTTAGTTTTTAATTAAAGGGCTTTTTTTTTTGGATATTTTTAATGGTAAATTTTAATGGATGGTTTTCGACTGAAATGTTTTTAAGTGAAAATTATTTGATTGGGAAATATTGGTTTTTGAAAATAATTCTGTAATTGAGATATCTTGCCTTTCATTTTCTTTTTCCTTGTTTCTTTTCTTTAATTCACAAATTGCATTTTGGAGTAATCAAATTTTTACCGTACGAGATGCACTGGGAGAGGGTTGGTACCATTGAACAGTTTTAACCTCACCATTCAGTCCCAGTCTGGATATTGCATGTTTGTTTTGTTGGGTGTTCAGTTATTCCTTTGGTTTTCAGGTATGTTTTCCAGATTTTTATTCAGCTTTTACATGGTTCTATAAAATGTTTTCTTTTTGTTGATTTTGGATTTTAGTTGTTTTTGTTATTTTTGCGTGTTTTAATAATGAATTTCAGCTTTTATCTTATACACTTATAAGATGTTTGTATATATAATAATATATATATATATATATGTAATAATGACATATATATATTGATGATGATATTATTAATAATATATGTATATGTATAAATATATGTATATATGTATATATATAATATATATATATATAATGGCTTATATATGTATATATATATATATATATATATATGTTTATATATATATATATATATATGTATATATATATATATATATATATATATCTCCTGCTCTTTCCCAACTATAATATTGATGATGATACATATATATATATGTATATGTGTATGTGTATGTATATATATGTTATTATTGATAACATGTATATATATATATATATATATATATATATATATATATATATATATATATGTGTGTGTGTGTGTGTGTGTGTGTACACAACAAAAATTGATACAATAATCAAACAAACTAAAATCTAAAACAAATAAAACAGAAAAATTTATTAAGGTTCCATAAAAGTTTTCAAAACAAAGCCAAATGAGAGAAAAACAAAAATTTCGATTAAAAGAAATATGTAATTTATACTGTTTATACTTTGGAAAGAAGTAATGTGTGCTTATACCAGTAAATAATGATCAAACTATCCCACTTCAGTGAATTGTATTATAAAAAAAATGGCAATAATCCAAAAATCAGCAAATTCAGAAAATTAACCATAGAAAAAAAGAAGGTAAACATAGAAATCATCTTCAATTTAGTTGCAAACAACCAAATTACATATAACTAAATATCCAAAATATTATAAGGCCAACTGAGAATCGAAATAAAAAGAGAAATATTAATTAAGCCAAAATTAAATAAAAAAAAGAATCATTCTAAAACAAAATGTTATATAAAAAAAATTACCGATTACACGTTATCAGAAGTAAAATTGAAACTTTTTTTAAGGATTACAAAATCAAATGTAGAAAAATATTAATAATCTAATGCGACAAAAAAAAATTCAACAAATTGTAAAAAAGTAAAACAAACTTTACTATTAAAAATTTTAAAATCATATAAAACACAATACAAATTTCATATGTATGCTTATATATATATATATGTATATATATATAAGCTAAAATTTTATTATAATATTTAAAATAAAAGTACTGACAAGTATCGAAATTGAATATGCCTTTCCAAATATGTCTTTTATATAACAGAAACAGTTTTAAATCTTATAATTGATTCTATTGTTATATTAATAATTAATTAGTTTAAAAATAATCATTTTCATGATTATTTTTAATACAAACCTATGCTTCGCAACATAATCCTATTGAGTATTTACTGAAATTATTTAAAGTAAAGTTTTGTTGAAGAATGAATCATGTAACGCCTTTTTAAGCTTGAATTTATTCGGATTTAGATATGGGTGGAATAAAATGAAAATTTGCAACAATGTTACTGCGCTAAATATGTAGATGAAATCATATTAATCTCTGGTGAGTAAATAGAAGAGAATCTAGGGCTCCTTGTCGAAATTAAGTTTCTGGTTCTGAAGTACTGTTGGGAACCAACCAAATCAATATAATGAGCAATTATTTTATGAAAATGGTCTTAAGTGTGTCCTTTAAGAGAATCGGTCCCTGGTAAGTTTTACCGGTCTTCTTTAATTATGCACCCCTTGTTCTCTTGCTCTTCTGAATAATTAACTTTTATTTCTTATCATTGATCCAATATGCATTAATGGGGATAGTTATTTCTTAATTCTATTAACTGTTAATTTATTATTGACTAAAAATCTGTTCTTGTTTATCATTTTTTTTTTAAAAAAAATAATGTCCTTCTAATTTGAAAATAGCCAAATTAATAAAATCTGTTTTCCTTAAATAGTAAAAGCAGCTTCGTAAGGTGTCTGTGCATATATTGCTATGTTTTCATTAAATGTCTCTTTTTCAAGAAAAATAAAAATAATCTTAAGATGGTCTTTCTATTATGGAAAGGTTGCCAGATTGGGAAAATACTTCTAGTATTCTGTGCAATTATAGCGATCAAACAAATGCTAAAAGCATAGTTTGTTTTCTTCTTGTAATTGAAAATACGGTATATGTTATTTCTTGGATTTCAGATTTTTTTAGAAAAATAAACAATAATTTTTTGTATAGTTTTGACACTGGTTTTAGAGGTTACAAATGGAAAAAAAATTAATCTACAGATAAAAACCTGCAATATATTCCGTCAATTTATTTCAGAACATTGTTTCTTTGCGAGACTTGATTGTAATTCAAAAGATGTAAGACATGCCAACGAAGAATAACCAAAAATATAGCATCGTATAAGTATAAATAAAATATAGCATCGTATAAGTATAAATAAAATACAACATCGTATAAGTATAAATAAAATTTTAGAATTTCTTTTATTCCCTAAAATTTATTTTAAAACCTAATACAAAAAATTATTTGGATGTTATTCATTTCTTCACCCCTCCTCCCACCAAAAAAAAGGGTCAATTGTGAGCCTCCCGGTCGGCCAATTAAATCCCTCGCTCTCATTTCATCGAGTTGGAGTGAAAATTATCTCCAAAAAATGTGTCCTAAAGCTCATATTCAAACTGCTTCACTGTGATTAGTCGGCTTAACCAGCTACCACTACATATCTCCTGACAGTTTCTTATGCAGAACTCTTAAAAACTTAGCAACTTTTCTGATTTAAAAATTATTTTAAAACCTTTGTTAAATACTAATAAATTGATGTTTTCATTCTTAAAATTTTTATTAAATGCTTTGAACACTGTATGTGTCCAATGTTTAATAAACTCCTGGGCATATATAAAACCTAAGATGAGTGCCACAATATTTTTCAGTCAGATCAAAAATCAAAACTCGAAAGGATGAAAGATCTCTATAATATCTGCGTTCATCTCATAAAAAAAGAGAAAAGAATTATTTATGTTTGCTTATGTTTCATTAAAATCATTATAAAATTCTTTTTATGTATATATATATACAGCTACGTAGCAAAAATGTACGTAGTTTTAAATGCTTTTTCAAGTATATATTTTTTTCTTGAGATAAAACATTAATGAGTATTTAAAGTAAGTACCTTTTCTAAATTGAATTTTTTTTTTGTTTTTTTTTTACAAATTTATAAATTTATTTGCTTTTCTTTGTATTACTGTATGTAATATTAATATACGTGGAGTATCATACTTGGAAAATCTTGATGTTTCTCTTCAGTTTTTTAATTTTAGTTTTTGATTTTTTTTCACCATTTGTTTTTTAAAGATTGTTATAAATAAAAAAAGATTGTTAAAGATATATATATATATATATATATATATATATAAATATAAAGGAATCATTTATTATATCTCAAGTGCTTCCGCGTCCACCATCACATATAAGGTATAGATAGATTATACTCTTTTAGGTGTGGTTTGCTTTTGAAATTACTACCTTGCAATATTTCCATGTAAAATTTTTGTTGCAGCTGTTTTTGCTTCGTCTTTTAGATTTTATTTTTTGTTTATAGTATAATTTTATTATTAATTTTTCTCAATGTTTTAGCTTGTTATAATATATATCAATTCAATTCAACAATTGAAATCATTTGAATGTTTTATTCTTTCTTTCCATTTCGAAACTCGTGGTAATGTGACAAACAAAAATATCAATGGAAGTTGAATATTTTGATTTAGATGTAGACTTCTAAAAATGAGTACTATAATAAGACTTTATTTTGAATTTTTCGGTTGTTTGTTGAATTTTCCTAAAAATCTTGACAAATTAACTCGCATTGTGATTTAATTAAGATGATATCTGTACGACATCTCACAAATTATATTTTTTTTATTTATTATTCAAATTTATTATTATTGTACTTATTTTTCTTATAATTTTAGTTTCTCAATTTATAAATACAAATAAATATTGAATTTATTTTCAAACGTTTTATTTACTTATCTTATATATATTTTGCTTTATTTACTTATGTAATACATTTCATACTTCATAGTAGCTCGAGAAATATCGTTCCACGTTTATATATTCATTTCTTTCTTTTTTTTTTTTTTTTTAATTATTAATTTTGAAAGTTTTTACTTCTTTTTTTCCTGCTGATATGTTAGGTTCAGTTTCACAAAGCTGGATTAAACATAACATTAAGCACGGTGGGAAAATTCCTTCAAATTTATACTCTTACAATTTTTCTACTAACTTACTCTTTATTCCATGCGATTTTCTGAAAGTTTTTGTAATCTTATACGAATTATTTTCATTTATTCACAAGAATTTAAAAATGTTGAGTTTTTATGAATAAAATGCTTGCGAAGTAATAAAAGGAAATTTGGTGAATTTGAATTTTCGAAATAACTTTTGTAATAAAGTGAAGTAATAAAATGCGTTTTTTTTTTTTAAAAAAAAAACCGTTTTATTACTTCACTTTACTTTTTTTATGAAGCTTCTTTAAAATTTTATTACGTTATAAAATCGTTTTTTTACTCAGATTTTTATGTCAGCTAAAAATTGGGTGAAGAAATGAAAGAGGTAGATCTTTAATAATGGTTTGGTAAATTGCAAAGTTTAAAAACACGTTTTTTTTTTCCTGGAACTATACCTCCCCCTTCGCAGTTCCATTATTTATAGGATTTTTGAGTCATAGAAAGAGGAACATTTTTTCAGATAATTTCATTCATTTTCATATATATATATATATATATATATATATATACTGTTAAAGAAGCACAAAATATAAAGTAAACTATTTTTCTTGAAAGAAGCCGAAAGAAATTTTAAAACTGTAAGAATTATTTCAATGTAATATTGGAGGAATATTGCACAATGTTTTAAACTCCGAAAAATACTATTGTTTTATTTATATAATTCAATTGCAATTTTCTATCCTTTATCTGATCAAATTAAGGAAACAAAGAGAAAATCAAACCCGTCTTGATTTTGGAATTCGTTACTCTATAACACGCTAACAAATCCTTCTCACATGTATTAACAACTTTGAATAAAAAAATATAAAAATATATTTAAAAAATAAACTGGTTATTGTTTCCTATTTAATAAAAAATTAGTTTATTTCTGCATGTTCTGAAAACAAAGCTGTTTATATTTTATTAAATTCAAATCCGTAATTTTCCCGCAATGAGGAATGAATACACACAAATCGTTGTTTGATTTTATTTGTTTGTGTAATTTCTACTTCTTATGATAAATATTTATTAACGATTTTTTTATTGATATCTTTCCTCGATTTTTATTGCTACTTTTATGATCTTACATTTACATTACATGATTCATTTTATAACCTCTTCAGCACGTGGAACGAATACGTATGGGATGATGTAAAGTTTATTTAGTTTGTGGTTTTGAAAACGTGTTTTCTAGAAGAGTTTTCATATAAATCTGTATTTATTAGGAAGAATTTATCTTAGAAGTTAATTTTAATTTTCTTTTACATTTCTTTTTTAGTTTACTTCATTTTAAATTATGCAAGTAAGATTTGATAAAAATTTATTTGTAGGACCAATCCATTTGAACTATTTTAATCAGTCTAACTTAAGAAAATGAAAAATCAAATATTTCTATCATTAAATCAAAAATTATGTGGAATTTGAAAAAGCTTTCTATTTCAAGATTCTGCGATAATATCAAAATGCTTATATTTACTATATATTTTTTTGAATGTTCTATTAAGTTTTAGTTCCATTTATGTAATTTATTATCAACAATATAAAGAATAAAAACTGTACATTTGTAAGAAATTTTCTACACATACTTTAAAAATAATTATTTAGCCTTAACACCTTCCTAGTTTGAAAAAAGTTCTTTAATAAGTATTTTCTTATACCACCACGCAGTTGTTTCTTACACTTTAAAGTCATCTTTAACTTTTCCTAATTAGTGATTGTTTAGTAAAAAATAGACGTGTATCTCAAATGTGTGATGATTAATTAATTTGAAACAGAAGAAAATAAAATTTATAATACATGCCCAAAAAATTTGCTAAATTTTAATTAAAATTTTACTAATTGAATTTTTTTAACATCACATAGACACTTTTTGAAATTTTACAGTCACTTTTTCATTCTTTTTAATTAAATCAAGATGGAGAAAAATGAAGACTAATGAAGAAACTTTATCAGCAATTGCATCTTTTTTTAAAAAAAGCTTCATAAGTGTATTCAATATGCACTTTTAAAAATGTATAATACCGAATTAAAAAATAATTAATTTAATTGTGTAGCGAAATTTCATTTCATTTCTTTCTTTTGAGATTCCCCTCAGAGACTTGCCTCCTTCAGGTAAGTATGGGTATCATGACTACGAAGTACCATAGTGTTCTAGGGGGTCTTTAGTAAACACCGTACCTGTACCCCTGGGAAACCTTAAGGATCCTTCCCCAGTTTTGACCCTCCATTTTGTCGACCCTTCCCCCCCTTTTTCTTCTTTATTTCTATGTCACGGTTACTCATGGTTTGGTACAGCATAGCTACATTTGGCTATTGCGCCATATATCCCAACTTTCACTTCCATTTGAGACATTCTTTTCTTTTTAACATATTTATCGAATCCGCATTTCCTCACATTCAAAGAAAAAGATAATCATAGCATGTATTTAACCTAAATCGGTATTTCATCATCAATAACAAAATCTCATGAAATAGTTTCACGGTCATACTCCAAATTAATACACTGAAAATTTTTTTAAAAAAATGTCAGAAAAAAAATATCCTTAACGAGGACATTATTACAATTTTTCACATCTTCAAAAAAAATGTCATTGAACAGGAGAAAAAAAAAGGAACGAAAATCTCGGAAATGTGTTACTGGAAGCCAGTGTGAAATTTCCGCTCCATGATCATTCTTGATTGAGAAAATGCATGCGCTACTACTCTGTTCTCTTTAACTACCGAACAATTCATTATTTCGTAGAATCTATAAAATTTAACGATCGTCACCTCTTTGTTCTGCATCGTTTGACGTGAAGAAGTATTCGGAAAAGGCTAATTAAAGACGAATCATTCTCTTCCGCCATTTTGTTGAAAAACCTTCTTACCCTGGAGCTCATAAATAACACTAAAAACAATTTTACTATTCAAATTTGATATGACATCAATTTATCAGGGATTGTAATTAAGACATTAATTATGATATTTAAAAAGAAAGATGAAAGAGATCTTTCCCCAGACCTTTCTAATCTACTTTAAGTAGTCAACGGCTTTTGAATTTTGATGTGATCGAGTGTTCTTTCATTCTATCGCTTAAATAATTTGAGTTAATTGCAATGAATTATTTAATAGAATACTTAAAACTTGCGTGAGACGGAATTTTTGAATGTTTTACTATTTTATTTAGATATCTTGAATTTTTATACCATTTTTAATCAATTTTAAGCTAATTAGAAATTAAAATAATTATTTTGGCGCGTATATCAAATCCTGAAATTTTTGATAGCTTCAGTTGATATCGATGATAAAATATTCTTTAGTATTTTTATTTCTTGGGGGGGGGAAGGGGGGGAGAGAAATATTTAAAGTTTGAAACCGTGCTTCAGTAAAAAGATCTGACAATGATGCTGCAAACTAACCCTGAAAAATGAATTAATTTATTCTGCAGATTATATAAATTTGTACTTTAATTTTCAATCAAAATTTTCTCTACTTAAAAAAAATTGGTGTTACTTTCATTATATTTTATAAATACACTTAAGGAATTTGGAAGATATATGAATTTCGAATTTGATTTTGAGACTTTTACTTTTGCTACGCAATTTTATTCCATCAATTTTTTTCGTTTTACAATCTATAAGTTTTTTCTTCTTATTATTTATGTTAATTTGAAAGGATTGAATTGATTCCATTTGATAGATAATTGTAAAGCTCAAAAAATGACAACTTTTTCCAAAACAGCAAGATTATTGCTGTAGCTTAGTCTAAGAGGTTTCTAGTTTATCTTCCCTGCTCTATTTTTTTTTCATGATAATTTTGTTTTTTATTTAAAGAAGCTAGCATTGTGATTGTTTCTTAAATTTTTTTATGTCCTATAAAAATAATTCTATCCTAATAAATAATTTAAGCTCTCTGAATAATTTGGTTGGCAATTAGACACATTATTTTTATTTCCTTGCGTCATTTACTAGATCGACGTGAATTCCAGCATGGGAAAAATCTCTTTGAAATAGTCCTGCAAAATCAAGCGAAAATCAAACGACTCAGCATTATGAAATTTCGATTTATTCTTAAAGATTTATTCATTCTACATTTATAAAAATTCGAGCTTCTGTACCGATAGATATGAAAATAATCTAAAATATCTATTTTCAAATGTGTTTTCCATCAGGCATTTTTTAAGATCTTAATTAACGATTCGGGCCTATTTTATCTAAGAGCTCTTATTTTGTAACCTTAAATTAATAAATGATAGTCTTCACTGGAAAGGATTTCTTTTCGGTGAATTTCTTTAAATTCTTAATTCATGTTAATTTTTATTGTTTCTTTTAATAAAACACATGTAATAGTTATTTTCTTATTGATTTTCAATTTCCAATGTGTTATAACAGGATTATGCTTTCTTGGTGCAGATTCATTGAATATGAATTGATATTGTCATGCAGTCAACCTCCATTCATTTCTTTTCCCATGGTGGAAGTGAAGCGAAGAGAAAAGGTGAAAAACGAGGGAATAATTCGTTCCAGTAACGTTGTGCAGGTGATCCTAGAGGTGAACTCCGAGGTGTGTGCTATTGTGAGAAATCGGAGAACTAAATATTAAATATTTACATATACGTAAATAGTTTAAGAATTAATCAATAATTTAAATTTGTGTGAGACAAATCGAGTGAAATTCATAGGGATGCCACAACCATGATAAATATATTGTTTCTGTGAAATAATTTATCATTGGAGATATTTTCTTTTATTTTCAGTTTCTATTAAGGAGATTCATAAATTTATAAGAGTATTATAAGCTTTTATTAAGAAGATTTAAATTTCTTTTTATTTAATTAGAGTTTTTACGATACTAGATTGTTCCGTACAGGTGAAGTAACCTTCTAATAGGCTATGGCCTGTTAAAAAGAAGAAGTTTTGCTCAATAAGTAATATTCGTTTATAATGTTTCGTTATGGAGTAATATTCGCTTATTGTATACATGAAGATGAAATGCATCTCGTAGAAAATGACAAACTTAACCCATTTACCACAAGCAAAAGTCTTTTTTTTTTTTTTTTTTTTTTTTTTTAGCTGAAGCTGAACAATAAGATTTCTTTCTTTTTTTTTTCAAATAATTCAGATTATATTTTTGCACTCAAAATTAGAATATTTACTATTATACCTCTCTGAGCAAAGTAAATAAAATCAATTTTAACAGTAATCTGGCACTCTAATGTCTGATTCTATGCTAAAGATCAGTTTGTTCCAATTAATTTAAACATTATTATATGTGGATATGTTATATTAAAAGGATCTTGCATTAGGTATGTTAACAGGTAATCTTATTTTTTTAAAAAAGGAATTATGCTATTTGTTATTAAAATATTTTTATCTGATTAGCATCTAGCATAGCGAGTGCGTATGCTTATGCTCTGTCATGGACAATTTTAAAAAAAGTATGGGAAGCTGAAACCACATAAAAAAATCATTTGAAAACGTAATGGAACATTTGAAGGATACTCGTACTTAGCGTGTAGTTGATGTTGAAATTACTCTGAATTATTAATAGACGCACGAAACTTACATTGGATCTGGTAGATTTCAGATTAAAACTTGAAAAATCTTTGTGATGCCTATGGCAAGGGACACTAATTTTCTCATATCGTGAGAAACAAAACAAAAGCACCTTTCATGTTATTATGTTGTAATTTTCATCAAGAAAGGCGGAAACCAGACTGAAGGCCTCCTAAGCCTCGCTTCAGGGAAAAAAGGAACACATTGTAAGAACTTATATTAGCATGTTATGAATGCGTGTGATAGAAGCACGTATTTTTTGTTGTGTTGAACACGAATTCATAACTGAAGAGGTGTATGTCACGTTTCCAATCCATTAGAATCAAAATATTGCGTATTCTTCTTCTTTCTCTAGTGTTTCTATCATTGTTTTAGATACTTTGATACAACCGGAAATGGCTTTTTAAAAATTTCTGTATAAAATATTTTTTTTTTTTCAAAATTGTGAGCAACTGCTTATTTAAAAACGATTAGTGAAATTGGATTTCTTTTTAATAATATATCTATTTACTTTTAGGAACCTTTAAAGTTTTTTGAATAAAAATCATTAAATGTAAATAAGAAAATATCTTATGATCTTATTTACAGTGTAGTGTTGATTATTTCTCTTTGTTGACATATTTTTTTTTTTTGTTCTGACACGAATCCCAGTACATTCAAAAGAAGGTGGGCCACTTTACATTTTCCACATTTATAAAATGTGTGTTGAAATCTTGAACTGAGACGCATTTTATATACCATGTTAATTTAATTTCTATTTTTATTACTGAATTTTTGAGTCGACTCTTGTTTCGAAATATAAAATATAAAATGGGTACTCCGTTACACAATTTTATTATATTCCAATTTCAGATTATTTTTTTTTACTCTAGCAAATTTCTTTAATAATAATCATAACTAGATCTAACATCCTATTTTTACAATAAATTAATATAAGTTTTTTGAATCATAAAGATTTGTGAGTAGACACAACTTTTGAGTACTGAAAAAAATGTACAATTAAAAAAATAAAACTTATAATTGCAGTAATCCATATTAAATTTTTTTAAAATTGTATTATAATATGCAGTCTGTATAATAAATTAATGCTGTGACTAATAAGCTTAAAGAAAAAAAGGGGAACAATAAGCTTAAAGAAAAAAAAATTAAAATTTTTCTTTGTAATATAAATAAAATAAACATTAGCCAATGCTCTTTTTGATCGAAAGGAAAGATTAAGACATGAAAAATAATAAAGTTGTCGATTTTGGATCCTTATATAATTCATAGACTATACATTGCCTTTTTTAAGAACAGAATCAGCTTCCAGAAGGTACATCTGAGGAAGACCTTGAGCTACAACTACCTTAGAAGAACCACCACTTTCAGCAAACTTCAAGGATGCACATAACTACATCAACTAATCCCAGATTTTCTCTTATGGCCACTGAACTTGTATCCATATTATATATGAAAATTAGACAACTAAAGAAGGTTGTATACAACGTTATGTGTTCCCCTCACGCTACGTCATCGAAATGAAATCTTTAACTGTGTTAATCTCTCTCGTGTCATTTTGTACAAGTCTCTGGAGATCTGCTCTCTCTATTACTGAATTCAGATTCTGTTTACAAAGAAAGTAGATTCTTGGTCTAGCGGAGAATCGCTATTATCCTTGTCATATCTATGAAAGAGATATATTTGTTGGGGAGGGGGCAGGTATCTGTTTAGATACCCGCTGTAACGTGCATATCGTCCCAACAGGGTTCCTCAGGTATAGAGAGACAACATTCGTGATCAAACTGTTTCTCATACGCAGGGGCACTTGATGACTCTTTCGTCCTACGAAGTAATAATGCTAAGCCACACGAAGCTCGGTGGAGTAAATGCAATAGTGAGGAGACTATACTGCGTATGGACTGGCCAGCACGTTATGCTGTTCCCGATTGAGAACGCTTAGGATTTTCGAGGGAGATATATAATGGTACTTAACACAACCCCTACAACTCTCCAAGGCCTTCGAATTGCTTTGACAAGGCAACAAGCTTTGCTGCCATTTGAGTCAATAATTTTGAGCTTGGAATATTGCTATCGTGTTTGTATAGCTATCAGGCTTGATCACTCTCCATACTAAAGCTGATCACATTTTGAGCTCAGATTCTATGTTTTTTGGTATCTTTTCATTTTGTAAATTTTCAAGATAGAAAATAGCCTATTATTTTTCTCTAATGCCGAATTTGTGAATCACGTTTCAATTAATAATGTTGCCTAGTTTCATTAAATTCCAATTAATAAAAAATTCAAATATAAATTTTTTTTCTGATTTTTCCTTAGTTTTTGAAAAACAGTTCATATGTTAGAAGTAAGTATATTATAAGTAATATTAAATATATTTGTTTTTTTAAATGCTTTCGTTTTCATTCTTATAAGAAACTAGAATTTTCTTGTGAATGACTTAATGGAAATTTCCATCAAATATATTGTAATTAATACCACACCAAATTATAACTATAGTTTATATAACTTATGTTTAATACATCTTCTACCTAAAATTTTGATATTGTTTATAATTAAGATATAGTTAGTAACAGGTAATATTTATTATAAAATAGATCTAATTTTAAAACTTTTATTTAATACAATGGGAAAGTCGCTGGCTCTAACTAGAATTTCGGACGAATTGTTGTGTATACACAGAGTTAGTTTACAGGTAATTAAGGTATATTTATATATAATATTGTGTTTTTCCTATATAAACAAACCATAATATAAATTCAATAATTATATAATGAGAAATATGGTCTAGAAAAGCAGGAAATCAAAAACCATTAATCACAAGAAATAACTAACAAACAATTTAGAATGTTATTTTGATATGTTTTTTTTTTATCTAATAATAAAGCGTGTTATTAGAGAGTTAAATCTCGTGCATAAACAAACATCCATAATTGTATAAGATTACTTACATTTGTAGTTCGCTGTTCGCGTTTTAAACGATAATTTTTTTTTACTTATCTTCGATACCATGCATGACTGAATTCCCAGACAATGAGTAATAAATTACAAAACTCTGTGGTTTTTTTTTGTTTCGTACTTTCATTTATTCGGGTTTTAAGTATTCATAATACTACAATTCTGCGAAACAAATATTTAGAAGAACGAAGATATATATTTTTCCAAACTCGGTGAAATAAATTACATCGAAATTCATTTTCCTTTTTTTTAAAAAAACTTTTCATATCTGTTTCGTATGAAAGCAAACTCTGTTTCATTTGAACCCTTATTACACATGGTCTTTTTTGAGTCAATACGAGCAAAACAAACTCAAGTTCCTATAGCAACGGTCAAAAGCCCCAGCTAGATTGTTTATTTCAATATCCAACAGATACGGGAAACAGCACAACTCTCCTTTGAAATCGTCTGGAATTATGACTAACAGGGAGTGGAATATTACTCTGTTATTGGTACTTTCGAATGAAAAAAAAAAAAAAAGCATTTTCAGGAAAAAGAGCTTTGTATTCGTGGAACATCTTCTATAGAGAGTGGAAACTGCTCATTTCAGTCTTGATTATCCTCTTTATTATTGCTTTTCTTGTTTTATTTAGTTAGAACTCAAAAGGCAAAGATGTGTAACATCGGAAACCGTCTTTTGAGGTTTTCTTTGCTTTTGTATTATTTGTTTTGACAAAATACAGGCATTCAGAGCAAACTGAAACTTGCTTTATGTCTTTGTAAGCTCTCGAATCGATAAAGAATGACCGTTTTATTAAATAACTCTATTCCATTGTATGTTTTCTTTTCCTTGTTTTTTTTT
>BMAW01012636.1:378647-411853 GCA_019974015.1 Nephila pilipes | reverse complement strand
ACTAAGTTGTACATAGAATGTTTCAAGACTTTTAGTAATATTTTAATAATTTTTTGTATTATATATCGAATGAAAAATAATGGGAATTTCTCATATACTAATTTTTAAAAATAAACCTAAAAATATTTTTTTGGAAAAAAGCGTGTTAAAACATTCTTAAATTTCCTCTCTCTCTCTCTCTCTCTCTCTCTATATATATATATATATATATATATATATATATATATATATATATATGTATGTATGTATGTTTGTGTGGGTATGTGCGCGCGTAATGTGTGTGCTCCTTGCATTAACTTTTACTTTGTTTAAAATATTGATTTTATGGAAAATATTGAGTACTGTAATTTATCGTCATGACACATATTTTTAATTTTGAATGTAAGTATTATCCAATCTATGCATTGTCCTTCATTTTATGTAAAAAAATTTGATATATATGTAAATATGATTTTTTTTAATGAAAAAATATTTTTTTTGGTGAAATGTGATTTTTTATTTGAGCAGAGTATATTAAAACATGTAGATAATTAAACAACTGCAAAATTATACTGAACAATTTAGTTTTCTTTTTAGTCTTTTTTGTACCCATTTTAGCCCTAACGTTTCAAAACTGGTGATATTATGAGAATAAATGAGGAACTTATGCATACTGTGACCTCCTGAATAGTTCCATCCAGAATTTCTCTGTATCGTCGTTCATGTTAGTAGGTGACTGTACTCTAGAATTTCCCTGAATTTCGGGTTTTTCATCAAATCGTATTCCGGGAAATTCCAAGAATGACTCATGTTTCGCAAATAACTCAAAAGCGTTGCTACGGGAATTTTTACTAGGTCATTATTAGTATAACATAGAATATAGGTGCTTTGAAATTTAAGTAAAACTTTACACATTTAATTATTATCGAAATTTGTAAAGGACATCTTTATTGTTTGTGAAAGCAGTATAAAAATAAAAGATAATTTTATTCATAAAAATTATTCAATAAAAAAAGATTTTTTTTCCTTCTGTGTTCTTTTTTTTTTTAAAAAAAAAAAAGTTCAGTATTGCAGATTTTTTTTAAATCGAATTTGGGCGGTTTAAAGAATGCTTATTTACAATGGTTCTCAGTGCACATTAAAATTAGGTGTTTGAAAGTTTCTTTGCATAACGTAATACGTCCACACATTTTGAAACATTATGTGGTTTCATTATTTAATTGATGATTAATGTAAATAAATCTTTGAATTAATTGTTTTCCGAAAACTAAATAAAAGACATACAAACTCTAGATTGAATTTTGAATAAATTATCGAAAATTCCTTCAATTCCTCATAAGTCTTTTTGTACATTTTTCTATTGCCCGCAAAAAAAGTAAGAAAAGAATATATATATATTCTTTTCTTACTTTTTTATAATTTAGTACCACTTTTAAGGGACACCTCTATTTACAAAACAAAATGACTGATCCGATGAGAGTCCATTATTGGGAGGTACTACTGTATATACACTGCTGGCCATCAAAATCGCAACACAAAAAGGAAAGCAAATACAAAAAAGATATTAATTGTACGCTGAGGAAAGGTCTGAAGACAAAATGATTAAATTTGCCAGTAGTTTAGAGGTTTAAAGAAATACGAAATTAGTAGAAACAGTTGCCATTCCTGGCAGCTAAATCGGCCTTTACCCGATTAGGCATGGAGTCGAACTGGGCTTGGACGATAGGAACGGGCAACTCATTCCATGCTGCTTCAATTCTATGCCGCACTTCTTAACCGTATTACCGTATTAGCTGGAGAAGGGTGGCGGGCCAGTCTCTCAGCAACCCATGATCAGTCATTTCAACCTCCAGATAGATCTGGAGATTGTGCAAGGCAGGGCTACAATCGAATGTCTTGTGCATCGAGGAAGGTCAGAACACTACATGCAACATATGGTCCTGCATTATCTTATTAGAAGATGAAATTCGGCAGGCCTTGAAGATAGGGCACAACCATTGGATGTAAGATGTCAAAAATGTACCGATCTGCATTCAAATTACCGTCGATCCGAACCAGAGAATAGCGTGTCGTGTACCCAATGGCTACTCAAACAATCAGACCATGTACAAGTCCCCTATATTGATATTGAAGGCAAGCAGGCGAAGAGCGGTCTCCTCGGAGTCTCCAGACACGTATACGGCCATCAAAATACTGTACTCAGAACCGGGACTTATCCGAAAAGACGACATTGTGCCACTCCTGTATCCAGCTTTGTGGTTCGGCGCACCAGAATCGCCGTCTCTCTCTATGCTGCATTGTCAAAAGAAGCCAAAGTAATGGTTGCCGTGCTGACAGTCCACGTAGCTACAAACGTCGTCGCACCGTGCGAGCGGATACTGGGGGTGTTAATGGAAGCTTTCACCTCGTCGTCAGAAGGAAGAGAATCTCCCTGAAAGTGCACTTTTATCTTTGGGAAGAAGGAAAAATCGGAAAATACAAGGCCGGGTGCAATGATACCTCGCAGCTTCAAACTCATCACAACGAGAGTTGTCATCTTCAATTCTCAGCACACCCATGACACCTGGGAACAAAGCAAATACGCACATTTTATAGAAGACACACTTTGCTTTCAAATAGGAGAAGTTTGAAAATAGAGAAACAGATAAAAAAAAAAGTTATAGTTATAGTTGGAATTATTTTTCATTGAAGTCTCATGTACACACACAGATATATATATATATATATATATATATATATATATATATATATATCTGTGTGTGTGTGTATGTGAGAGAAAGAGAGAGTGAAAGAGAAAGAGAGTGCGTGTGCGTGTATGATTATCCCTTTTAATAAAAAGCTTAAAAACTCAATTATAAGTATTAGAGATAAAATATTTAACATAAATTAAATTAATATTTAATATATAGAATAAAATGAACTGATTTAAACAGAAATAAATTGTTTAAATAAACATGCTGGTATGAAATCGAAATATGATTTTAATACTACTACGTTTTTCTATTTGAAAAACTTTACGAGTTTGGGTCCTAATCTTTAATAATTGAGAAAAACTAGTCAAATATCTGCTATCAATGGTGGGAAACAACGCGTTTCTGTGTTCTCTTTATTAATTAAAATAGGTAAAAACAACAAAAAATATTAGATATAAATGAGGTCATATTTTGAATCCAAAATAAATGTTTTCGTGGTGATCCATTTTCTTGG
The DNA here is from genome assembly GCA_019974015.1 of Nephila pilipes. Lineage (NCBI taxonomy): Eukaryota > Metazoa > Arthropoda > Arachnida > Araneae > Nephilidae > Nephila > Nephila pilipes. Next base: position 408,667 of record BMAW01012636.1, on the reverse strand, counting down.
AACGATCACTGTATTTGTTCTGCGGTCTAATTCCATATTTCATGTTTACATTTCGAAATTGTTTCTCTACATTTTCTTTTCGCATTTAAGTTTCAATAACAGCAAGAATAATTAACTGAAAAAGGAAGATGAAATACTGCAATATAATGATTTGTATGATGAATTGTTTTCCCCCTGGCTTTTGATGAACTCAATTACAATTAAAATTGCTGTATGAAATAAATAAATTACTTAAAAAAATGTGAATTTTTAATAGACATCATATTTTAAAAGAAAAAACGCGTTCTTAAAATAAAAACTTTTATTGTTTCTTTTTTATTTTAAGCAGACGTTTGTTACTATTTGTTTTGTTTTTAGAAACAATAACGTAATGATATTTGTTTTTAAAAACGATAACGTAACTTGTTTTTGTAAGAGGTCCAACGTATATCTATGTGCAATATGATAACTTATTTTTTATAGCAAACTATGCTTTTATTAATATTTTATTTTAAGATAGAATTAGCAATTCCTGATTTTTAATTAATACATTTTGACCATTAAATGAGGTAAAAGTCGTAATAATAATAAGAAGAAATTTATTCAGAAAATGTATTATAAATATATAATTTCGGTAATATATAATCTCTCGGTAATATCTTTATAACTTCACTAACTATAAATAAACTATTTAATAAAATCTGAGGCCTTTTATTCTTGAAAGCGTTAAGAAATACACAATTTTCTTTAAAATAATTAAACATCACTGATATCCTGTTTCAAAGCATCATCTGGCGTGGCATGGAAGTATGAAATATGATTACAACTTAAACTTCTTCCTGTCTTTTTGTCATCGGGAGCAATAAAACTCAAAATTGTTGACTTTACATTTTTTTGAAACTCAGCAAGTGTTTTTTTTTCATCGCAAAGAACGTACGAAAGAATGTACGAATGTACATGTACACTCACTCACTCACACACACATAAATATATACACATGAAGGCGGCTGGTTAGTTGCCTAGGGGTATTCAACCTCTTTGGGGGGGGGTAAGAGGTATAAATGATGACAAATGTTTTTTCTCAAATATTAACGTTCTTTGGAAGGAAACATTACAAATTGGACTAAGGCAAATGTAATCAAACTACGAAGATTCTACAATAAGGTTCCAGTGCCCTTGCGTTGAAGAAATTTCTAGCCTTTCTCGTATGGCGTCCTAGCCCCGACTCTAGTGAGTGTTTTGGTCAATTAAAAAAAAAAGATCCTTCAATACGATAATGCTAGACCTCACGCTGCAAAAATAACACAGGAAAAAATAAGGGAGCTTGGATTGGAACTTTTACCTCATCCGCCCTAATCACTAGATCTCGCGCCGTCGGATTGCCATCTTTTCAGATCAGAAAGACAAACAGTAACTTAGCAACAGTTGCAACCATTGTTTATTTTGTTCGGTCTTACGGCAAAAAACTAAGTAAACCAAAAAATTACTGCCAAAAAGAGAAATCTTTGCGTTTTAAGCGATTTTTGTTTGGATGTAATATTTTGTCGGGAATTTAGTTTATTTCAAGTAAATTGCCTTTTCATGTTGAACATTTTGGTCTTAACCATTTTTCAATGATTACATATATGTAGAATATCTGTACGTGTATGAAACCGATACCAAATTGTGATGAATTAATACAGTTATTTAAAATCTTAGAAATACGTTCTTTGACTGTCATGTGTATGACCTACCGAATGTGGAAACAAGCATTTAATTTTAACATTCCTTTAAGATCACAATTAAGATAACATCTTCTTACCCACCGTCTTTTCACCTACATTGCACAAAAATAGAATTTGAACGACGATTGTTCTTAATGAGAAATTCTATTTCCATTCTGAGAACTGTTCCCATCGCATTACTCTCTGAACCTCTTCGAATAGCTTAATTTTTCTTCCTTGCCATTCAAGTTGATCTTCCGTCCTTCATTAGTTTTCAAAAAAAGTCCTGTTTTTTACCCTCTTCAGAATCACGCTTGAATGGCGAGCGAAACAGCACTGCGAACCCAAGAAAATGTTCCACTTCACCGATGCTACCATTAAAATGGTTGAAAAGAATTGCTTCCGCATATTGAAGACGAACCCGGAGGAGTGAAAACCCGCCATCCTTCCACACACACCATAAATTTCATGGAAATATCCCAGAAGCGTGCTTATTGCTACATTTGGAAGATTTTGAAAGCATCTAGGGTATTGATTATGCGATTCGAAAAAGCGTACCCTACACGTTAGAATGTTATTTGGAAAATCGATGTTCGATTTTTTTTTTTTTTTTTTTTGAAATAGCATAACTAGATGTGATTTGAAAGTATGCAGTTCTTTTCAATAAATTGCTGTTTTATTGACAAGTTTGTGCAACTTTTTCTGACTTTCAAATTGTTTGTTTTTGTGGATGAAAATGTATGAATGTCTTTTCTAGGTAAAACATTAATAAAAATGTTAAGGAGATTGTTACCAGAGTTGAGCGGTTGAAGAAATATTTCGAAATTGAAGCTTTAAAGAATAAAATTCTGAAATTCTTTTTTCGATTACAGTTTTCAAAAACTTAAGAAAGTTGTAATTTATTGAAACATATATTTCATCTCATTTCAAATGTGGGTCAATTTTTTTTAAATAATATTTTTTGTTTTTGTGTCAATAATATTTACATTAAAAGCTGTCGATAAACCTATAATTGTATTCACAAAAAAGATTATACATTGATTTTTTTATTATTTTGATCATTAGAATATTTAAATTTCGTGGTTATTTGGATTATTATAAGTTTTTTTTTTTTTTTTCCGAAAATTAAAATTTTGCTGTGACATCATACTTCAAAGAGATTACTCTTTTTACAGAACATTTATTTAATTTTTCATTACTATATTTTTTTTACGAAATGACTTTAATGAAAATTCATCAAATATTTTTCTTTTCAATCTTTTGAGTATGTTTGGAATTATTTCGGATCAGATTTTAAGGCATTCATAGCAATTTCGTAACATTTTGTTTATTTTAAGAAAAGAGCTCTGTTTTATTTCTTATATATGTATTTCTTTACTTACTCTTCAACATTGTTGTTTGATAGTAATGTGATAAAAATAAATTTAAAAGTTTTTTTCTAAAAATGAGTAATTCCTTTTATTTATTAGTTTCGCGAGGAAATTTGTCAAATCTATTACTCAATGAAATTTAATTTCCGTATTTTTTGTATTTTGAAGTCACTTATAATCATTGAATCAAATTCTGATGAATATTACAACAACAAAAAAATACTTGAAGAAATAAATTATGTGCGTATATGATTAAATTTCACATGTCTTCATTCTTTCGCTTATTCTTAAAGTTAATTAACTTAATGAAATAACTTCACTAACTCTAATTGACAAAATGACTAATTCAATGACTGAAACATTATGAATATGAAGCAGTCAAAGTAAGAAACATTTGCATTCCTCGACACAGCCATTGTCCTTTATGGATAATATGATTAACCGGATTTAGCTTTAATTGGTTGTTTTGTCTACTTAATTTAATTTCACTGTCTAGGTAATTTAGTATGAAGACTCGGGATCGTTTAATTAATTTTGTTTCTTCCATGTTCTCAACAGCAGGGCAATCAAATGAATGTTGGTCCTTTTTCTCAAATCCATAGGGTTTTGAAAATAAATGGAGGGATTATAGAAATAAAAAATGTATCATATTTTTAATATTGTAATTAATCATTATTTTAAAATTATATTCGTAATATTAGTAAAAGTTAATTTTTATTTAATATTGAAAATATAGAGTAGAAATTCAATTTGTATCGTTTTAATTTTAAAAATTACTTAAAAATAACACATAGCTGGAAAAGGAGAATTAAAGGATTGTTTGGTAGTTAGAATTTAATAGCTTTTTGATAATTCTAGTTTAAGTCATTCCAAACCATAAAAATAATTATTTTCATAAAATTAATTTTTTTATTATTATTTTCATTATTGTATGATATGACCCAAGAATTTTATTAAGAGGAAATGTGATAGTCGCCTGTAAGTTAAGTAAGTAGTGAAAATGTAAAAATATTTTCTTGAAAAAAATTATTAATATATTTGTTTCTTTTTTAGTTACACTGAAAATATTGTAAATGTTCATAAAGTTTGTAACAGTTAAAAGATGTGTCTTATTTTTCAGTTCATTCCTAGTTCCTTAAATCTAAGCTAAAAAATTATGCTAAAATTTATGTACCTATTAAAAAACAAAAGTGTATTACATTTTAATTTATTCTCCTTTTCAAAAAAATTTATTTTACTGTTTAATTTTTTTTATTTATTAATATAAAATCTTTACTCATTTAATATAACTTTACATACACAGTAAGCAATAATATCATTTCTTTTTATTCTAATGTGGAAATGATAAAAACGTTTAGCAAATATGGAAGAAAAATATAAAATATGGATTTATATAACATAAGCATAACTCCATTACTATGTTCTTACAAAAAAAAGTTTATTTCTATGAACTACGAATGAGAGAGAGAGAGAGAGAGATGGATTCATATAAAAAATTACTGGCATAATAAAACTTACCAAATTATTATCTATTAAAACTACCGAAAATCAGTTTTTTTTAAAGGAGATTAAATTTTCAGGGGGTATTTAATTTTAAAACTTTAATTTTTATTCATGAACTGAAAATATGCTAATGCATTGCCCTAGAATTTTTTTAAAATTTTGGTTTTATCATAAATAGAATAAATTAGCTATGATGTTATATGATTATCTTGAGGGAAAAAAATATTTTGAAATATGATATAATGATTAATTAAAATATCCCATCCTATACCCAGATTATTTGGATAATTAAGTTCTTTTTGTTTTGTGTATGTATTTTACTAAATTATTAGCAATTAAGTACTAACTATCAATTAAAGTGAGAATCTTTTGAGATAAAATTACGTAAAAATTGTTTTTAATATCGATACATAAAAGCTATCTGACATAAATAAATAACAGCGATGCCATAATTATACGCATTTCTGCTTAAATTTGCTTTTCGATGTTTTTGGCTTAAAATAAACGAGGAAATAAATCATAATGATTGCCTTATCTTGCCAATTTCATTGTAAGCTTATTATAAATGTTTTGAAATTATAGCTTTAAAGTTTGACTAACGAATAATTAAATACTTTTTTCCATAATATCAGAAATAATTTGAATTATTAGCATTTATTTTGTAAAAGGAATATTTTTTTTAAATCCAGGATGATCACATGTCTTGTAAGCTTAAATTTTCCATTAACTTCAGAATTAAATTATTACACAACAAAAAAATATTTCAAATGTACTATATCAATGAGTAGTTATTATCAACATATTTCTCTCTCTCAATGGACTCATAATGATTCAGTAAATTCCATAAAAGGCGATTTATGTTGTTATCTAGTATCATGTGGTATTAGCTATACTTAAAAAACACTTCAACAATATTTCTCGCAAATGTGACTCATATTTACGACCTACGGTAGCTATAAGTTTTATATTTTTACAAGCAATGACGGAAAACATACCGTTAATAAAAGAAATGTTTTTCGAAAATATGATTCTTATAAGATTCACTCAAATGAAAGTGGCACTGTTATTGTGATTGTTTATTAACGCCACAATGAGAAGCAACACGAAGGCTGTTGGCGACGAACCTCGTAATTTCGAGCCTCGGTCAAGTGACAAGGACGACACCTGAGCTGGCACCTCCCCTTCCAAACTTCCACACCATGGACAGGTGAAGGGACTACTTAGGTCCTCGATCAGATAAAACGTGCATCAGCGGGGCTGAACCCATGACTCGATGAAAACAATGCCGGCCGCGAATAAACGACCATGACCATTAGGCTACCGCGGTCATGAAAATGTGACTGCTGCTGGTTACCTAAAGATTTAATGGAGTGGTGTGTTAAGCATACAGAATAAGGAATTTTACATAATGAACATGATGGCTACATTTAGTTCATTTGCATATTGATATAAACATTCCAACGGTTCACGAGATGATGAATACCCTGGATTATCTGAGAAACTATTCTTCAATAGCTATCTGCCTCTTATGAGCTTACTTCTTAAGATAAGTATGGGTATCAGGATCCTGAGGACTCCTAATGATCTTTTTCTTTCCCGTGTCGCTTATTGTCTTTGATAAACGTGGAGGACACTCCCTCAGAGGTTACCCTGCGATTCCTCTCTATTTTCGACCCTTCTTCTTGTCAACCATTTTTTTCCCTCTTTCTTCCATTTTTTTTCCAGGTGTCTAGATCACAGTTGCACTTTGTGTGACACAACCTAGCCACATCTGGCTCTTGTGCCATTAAACTCCTTCATCACACATTCACACTCCTTTAACGACTATTCGAACCGAATGATCGTTTGTTTCAAGTCTTTCTTCGTGGACCACAAACATAGTCGTAAGGTGAGAAGTCAGGGATGTATGGGGAATGTCCGAGGACTCATCATGAAAAACTGTGCTTCAGATATTTATTCGTAATAATCATATAGTGTCGGGCAACATGTCATGCAATGAATTAATCACTTTGGACAACATGCAACGTCGAAAAATATCGATATCTGTTTTCAGTTTGAATATGGGGGCTCATTAACTGGTTGTATTAACTTTCACATTGTCCATTGGAATAATTGTTCCTCGGATTTCGTAAAGGACTAGCTCGTCTTCTTTGAATTCCACTGCATCATCAGAACATTGAAGTAAGTGCGAGACACTTACAGCCTTGTTCACAGTTAACTGGACCAGCAGTCAAAGAAAATGAATCCAGGTTTTCCCTAAAGTGCATTTCACCATTTTTGTTAAGACATATATTATATGCCAACGGGAAGATTTTAATGAGAATTTGCTTATATTTTGTGACTGATAAGAGCCGTTGCAAATATTTCGTATAGGAACTATTATATTAATAACGGTTAAAAGTATTGAATAAAATTTAATTATAAGTTTTATATCATTTTTTCATTCATTTCTGCAAGTACTGTATTAAATAATTTTTTTAACGTTTTAATCTGGATTTATTGGTAAAGTGACTTGACCACCCAGTGTCTCAGCTTTCAGTGCGGTCAAATTTTCCTAACTTGAACTGGAGTTAGAGAATGAACCTGCGATGGTGAAATGCACCTTAGGGAAACCCCCGGATGTATTCCCTTTGTCTGTCGGTTCAGTTAACGGTGAACAAGGAAGTTAATCTCAGACACATTTTGCAGACAACGTATGAATCTCAACTGGACTCTCATTCTCCTCAAATAAAAATTGTACAACTGCACGTTGACTACGTTCAGAGGTATTCGTGAACTGACCGATAGAGATTGCCTTGCTTCCAAGCAGTGTCAGACAACCGACACGTTTCAATGATACCGCCTGATTTCTTATCACTCAGAACTTTCGGTATATGCTCAGCGTTTTTCCTCTTCAAGCGACTGTGCACCCACGACTCTCTCACTTTCATTAGAGCGACCCCCAGAAATGCTGAACTTCATAATTTAACAAATAATAATACAAAAATATTTTTAATTAACATTAAAATTTTATTTTTATTAACATTAAAATCCCATCACATATATGATTATATATTATATTATTGCAATATTTTTTAAAATATTTTTTTTTTCTTTGAAAATGTACTGAAATTCGATTGAAGATAATTTCTACATTTCCAAAATCATAACCTTCTCAGAATTTAAGAAATAATATCAGTGTAGTAAGTAGTTTTTAACATAAATTGAAGATAATTTTTTTGGCTTGAAATGATCATGTTTAGAAAATACACATCTGGGCAACGTGAATAAATTTATCAAATAGGAATGATCGCGATAAAGGGGAAAAAGTTAATAGTCTGTCTGCATGGTTGCAGTTAGTGTTATTTTGTATACTTTTTCTCACAAGTGATCTTTAAAAAGAAGTATCTTAAATTAAAATGGAAGCATATCGGCATAACCAGTAGTTAAATAAAGTTATTTCCAATCACAAAATAATAATTTAAATATAGAATAATCATAAAATAATTATATAAATATAGAATAATCATGAAATAATTATATAAATATAGAATAATCATAAAATAATTATATAAATATAGAATAATCATAAAATAATTATATAAATATAGAATAATCATAAAATAATTATATAAATATAAAAATCCGTTTGTTTGTTTTCATTTCCTTTGTACAAATCCACACCGTTCATGTTATTACTTCAAATATTTTAAGGTGTTTCGTTGACATGTGGAAGAAGCTATTGGCCATTCCCTCTAAAAAAATTTTTATAAATTTATTTCTGATAACATTATTCGAAGTAACTCCTTTTATTCCATCATTTTTCGGTGTTTCCCGGCAGATGCAAAAATTGTTTCCCAAATTTTTCCCCACTCAAAAGATGCGCATTTTAATGATTTTTAACACAATTTGATTAAGAAACATGTATGGAGCCATAATAGCTTTTGAACCAGACGAAATCCAGTATAAAACTGAAAGTTTTAGTTATTGGTTTATTGCTTATTTATATAAATCCGTAGCTTTTATCAAATCACCCTCAAAAATGTTGGGGTAGGGAGGTGTTTTAACGGCTGAAAAATGAGGAGGGAAATATCTATAAATAGATTTTGTATAAATTTTTAATAACTCCTTCAGTTTGTGTGTGTGTGAGAGAGAGAGAGCTCCCCCTTCCCTTTTCTCCTCTAAGGAAAACTCCTACTTTGCTAAGCATAGTTCTTACACAGATTACGGTGCACATACAAATGATAATACAGTCTATATTTCTTTCCGAAAATTTATTCATCTTGGTTTTATTTTTAAAAAAATCACCCGTGTATAGAAAAGGTACTGTATATATATATATATATATATGCTTCAACTATCGTAGTAAGGAGTTCATCTATATTTCTTGATTCAAATCCTTTTGAGCTTTTAATTTAAAAAATCCCGCGCTCTTGAAACCTGCTCAGTCAACCGTGTACACGCTTCAAAGTAGTAGGAATAATCCCTACTTCACTCTTCATCTACAGCTAAAATACCTAAAGATCCTCCATCCAATACCACATGATCTGAAAAAATCCTTGCAAAGAAATTCCAATCAAAGAAAATTCCATTCTCTTCCACTGTGGCCACGATGGCGAAAAGACGCTTGTGGTGTCCTCCATTAACTCGATAAAACATTCTCTCTCTCTTTCATTCAACATGAATAGCCTTCACTCGAAAAATTGGTATTATTTTTCCAGTCATGACTATAACAGAAGAATTTGTATCGTCCTTTTTCCTCATTTATGACACATATACTCTCTCTCCCCATATATATTATATATATATATATATATATATATATATATGTATGTATGTGTATGTGAGTCTTCTAAAATTTTACAAATTTGAACGTTCCAACAATTATGTATATTTATGTAATGAGAACTGATAAAATCTTAGAGTTAATTTGAATAGTTAAATTACAAGAAGAAAAAGTGCAGAAGGGAAGATTTGGGAGTTAAATATTAGGACTACTGAGGATATACTTATTCTATTAATTAAGATTTTTTGAAAGAAAGGAAAAACTTTTCTTGAAAACTTTTCAATCTCATGGGCCTTTTGTAACTACTTTTAGTCTCTTGGGTTAAAGATTCTTATTTAATTTAACATATGTGTTTGTAATTATCAAATGTTTAAATGGCTCCAACTTCTTATTTTCTAGAATTTTATGATACGCAACTTCTGCAAAACCTGTTAAAAAGACTGGAACAGGCTGGTCGATGTTTAAATTAAGCCAACATTGGTGGATATTTGATTCCCTTTTCTTTCTAAATTAGTGTAGGACAATTTATACGAATTCGCAGTTAATGAAAGCGTTGAGATTCATTTATATAAAGCCATTTGAAATAATTCTCTTTCTGCTGTCTTATAGATAAATCATCCTTTGAGGAAAAAATGAGGAAGGGGAGGGGGAACCATTTTCTTGTTCAATCTTATTACGATACCAAGTATACAAAACTTTAGACTGTATGACTCAACACGAAACCCTAACAGAAAATCAGAATTTTTTTTTTATCAAATATACATCGAGTTATAAAATCCAATTAAAATTTTTATAATAGATCGGAACAATTTTAATTCCTTTAATTTTATTTGTTTTAAGTAATTGTAGAGTATATATACCAAACAGAATAGTCATTCGCATTAAAATTTGAACTGGTCAAAGAGCCTTCAGTTGTAGGAAAAAGGCATATTAGAACAAATATATCGTGTGACAAAAACAGAATTATGAAAAATAACTTAGTGTAGCATAAATAGATGTAATAACATTAATAGAAGAAATAGTATAACATAAAACAATTAAAAACTAAAATTCATACCCCATACATTTTGGTGAACAGATGAACTTAGGTGATTTTGTTATTTAAGTTCATTGTAGCTAAATTAATATGAGCAACATTTTCCCAAAAGTGAATCTGTTTTAAATATGAATCATGTTACTGTAAACATATTAAGGAATGAATATATATGAAACATACTGAGACTATAAAAATTAAGACTTTTTTTTTTGGTAGTGGTCAACATGAGAGACATTTAACGTTGAAGATTTTAGTAGATATTATACACAAGCAAATTTATTTAATTCACAAAATGTTAACAACTGTTTCGTATAAATGCTATCGACATGTTAAATAAGTGCATAGTAAACTTAAATATATCATTTTGTAATCAGTCTGAAGAAAGAATAACATTTTCAGTATAAATTTTAAATAGGTTTTAAAATGAACAAAAGATTTTGTGCAATTATTTATTTTCATATAGTGTATGTTTCAACACAACACAGTTTCCTATATAGTAACTGAATTGTAAGAAATTTGACAAGTAATAGTCATTCAATTCTTTCCTTAAAGTATTTAATAACAACTTCAATTGAAAATAATTTCTCTATTACTGTTATCTGTTTAATAAAGGTAATTTTCCGACTTTCAAAATGTTATACTACTATCTTTAATTAATCGAATATAAATTAAATATTATTACAACGTAAAAACATTTTAACGTAAAAAACTATAGTTATAGCTAAAAAAAAGGTCCAATTATCTCCATTAGTTTTGTAAATAGATAAACTATTATTTGATGGAACGTAAACTTATATTTTAATTTTTAAAAAAGTTAAAGTTTAATTTCATTATATAATATGCTTAATGTACTATAACTTAACTTTTTTAAATTTAAAAACCATTTCATAATATGTTTATTATTTAAAGTTAATGTGTTTTTCGATGTCCTTAAGCCAATCAACGAGAAGATAATTTCGGTGCAAAATTGATGATTGGGAAATAACAGCAAAAATTGGAGGTTCTTGCAGTTTTATCTTACTCGAAATGCAATTCCACGAATTTCAATTAATTGCTTCGTCTGTCACCAACTTATTCTCCTAATAAAAACGTACACTTTTCTAAAGTCACAAACCAATGCCAGCTGTAGACAAAAAGGACGAAAGGAAACGATTGTACAATAAACGTTGAATTATTAAATGAAATATTAAAATTAATGTAAACGATAAATTATTAAATTAAATATATTTTAATAGAAATGTAACTATATCTATAAATATTGCTGCTGTATATGTATAAAATAAAGGAAAATATAAAATAAATATTTTCATATTCACTTATTTTCAACAGTTAGTAAAAATGCTTTCTCGTAATTCATTGATATTATCTTACATATATCGGTGATATTAGCAGAGATGAAAAACACTGGACACACGTGTGGACTTGGGATCTTCTAATTAATTAATTGTTGGGAAGTTATATCGCAACATCCTCATTAATTTTGTTTGACTGGATACACTTAATGGGCTATGAAGAATTACATCTCTGAGTGGATTTTTTTTCCTTCCTAGTTATGTTTTTAAACACTGGATTGCATTTTCCAAGCTAGATCAACAATTTTGCGAGCGAATCAGTGTTTAGAAGGTGAATAAACTTTTGCTGTTATTTCATTAATTATTTAATATGTTTTGCTCGAGGAATATTATTTTAAAAATTGCAATTAGAAAGTATTTGTTCATCGGTTTGCATATCCTTAACTGAATCAGGAACTTCAAGTTAAACTTTAACCTAAACTTTTTTGTTTTAATAATAATTATTATAATTGTTGTTATCATGAATGTATTTGAAGAATATGTACATTATATTAAGTATTTTTGTTCTACTTATTTACACTTTTTCACAAGCATTATGATAAATTTAAAGATTATTTCTGAAGTGTTGGATCTTGGATAAAATGGCTTACGGATAGAACAAAAAGTTGGATCAACATTTTTGCAAGTAAATCAGCGTTGAGAAAGCGAATAAACTTTTAGTGTTGTTTCATGTTTTCACGAGGTAGTTTAATACGATTTACATTAGGAGTAAAAAAAATGCAGTTAGAAAATATATTTGTTAATGAGTTTATATTTCCTAAACTGAATCACACACTCACACACTTCATGTTTAAGACACTACTTTTTGTTTTGAAATTATTATTATTTTAATCATAATTTCAAAACAAAAAGTTGAAATTTTATTTGAAATTATTATTCAGAATAAAATGTTAAATGCACGTGACTTGCTTATTTTCATTTTAAGATAAAGATAATTATGTTTAGCTTAAAATGTATTCGATTTAATAATTTACCGCTTTCATTAATTTTTATATCTGAAAGAATATTATTGTCCACTTCATTAATTATCGTTTGCTTTAAATCTAATATTGAACAGAAGCAAGCAATCAAATAAACAGATAATGTTTTAGGGATTAAAATACTAAAAACTACTACTTACATTTTCTAAACATTACTCTAAACATTCATTTTACATGCAATAATGACGACCACATGATAATTTGAAATGACAACACCCAATCCCGTGTCTATCGATAATTAGACTACCATGACATTGATGTATGTTTCACAGTTAGATCAATAACTCGGCCTCAAACTTATAAAATTTTAATCACATTATCACCTTTAATCTCTCTGGCTACGTTGCTGCGATAAGGCTATAAAAATGCCTGAAACGATTAAATAAATTGAATTATTTTTTTAATTAATTGCTACAAAAACACATTCTGGCGATGATGACGATAAAAAATTTATTTGTGAATGCATTTCAAAAATTCAACTTTGTTAATGTCGGCTAGTTTTATTGGTATATTACTTTCAGATAAAAAATTAACTTTAAAAACATAACTTTCCGTAATTTCTACAAATGCATGAATTCGTTTTTTTTTTAATTTAAAACCAGTTTCATGAGATATCTTTTACAACAGGAAAACAAATATTCTAGATTGTTTCTTTTCAAACACACATATCAGCATTTTTTTTTTCTTTCGAGAAGGAATGGAAAATAAATTGCAGTGCTTTAAAATTTATGCGAAAGTTATTTTGCTCGCAATTTCAACAAACGTAATAAGTATTTTCCATTTCTTTTTATTAAAACTACCGCCTACTCTAAAAACATACAGTATGGCGTAATTGCAAACATTTTTTTTAGAAGTAAAATAATGGAAGTAATTTTCTTCAATGATCTACAAACATGGTTGGCTAGCAACGCACAATTATTTTTTCTCATTTTTTAAATCGTATTATTATTCATTAAAACGAATATTTGCGTTTAAGCTTGAGTTATTCTATTTTAATCATCATAGTTTTCATATTACTTAATTTTCTTTTTTGTTCTCTTTTTTCGACTTCATTGAACTTGAAATAACGTTTTGAAATAAGAAAAAAGAAAAAAAAAAATTGTTTAATGTTGAGCTTTATTTTAGCGTAAAAATCAATAGTGATTCATTCGGCTTTCAAATTGCCTTCCTGTTGGTTGGTAAATATATATGCATTATTTGCTTTCGGTTTTATAAATATTTTCCAATTGTTAAAATTGAAATGAATTGTGATTCATTCGGTTACTGATAAAAAATTACTTTTCTTTTCGCTGCGTTTGTAATTCGTTGAATAATTTTGCCGTTTTTTGTAACGTTTTTAATAGATTTCCTGCAATATAAATTGTTCAATATATAAATATTTATGTATATAAGTTTCTCAATGACTATTTTTTTTTTGTTTTTCACTTGAAGGGCCTTTATATTTAAAACTCTATAGATTTATTTTGTTTCATTTTTAAATTCTTTTTCTTTTAATTTTATATACAAATCCTTAAAACATTCCGTTGCTTTTCTATCCTTTTGATATTATTAATACATTCCCTGTATTATCGATTACTTAATTTATATATATATATATATGTTACATATTTTAGGGATTTTTCGATCTTTCACTGATTTTTTTATACTTAAAAAAAAAAAACTCATCGTTTTTCTCTTTCAAATGTGGTATAGCTTGAAAATGCTATCGAAGAAATTAATACAGTACCTAAGATATTTCATTATTATTTTTAAACTGTTAAAATGATTATTTCTTTGAAAAGAAATATCTTTATGAAGCGAAAGTATTTTATTTACTTAACACATTTTTTCTCTCTTTATCTTACACAATTTTTTCACACTAAAATAATATTCAGATGATAAATTCGATAGGCTTTCTCATCTGACATCTTGAAGAATAAATACTGAGTTTAAATTAGTCAAAAAATTTCCAGTTACTTATTTTAGTTTTTTTTTAAAAAAAAGTTGTTTGTTAAACAGAGAGAGAGAGAGGAGGAGGCTATGTGTGTGTGTGTGTGAATATATGTACCGCATCATATATATTAACCGGAAGCAGAACCATTTTCTGTTTTTACATTGATGACACTCGTAACCTTCTCATCATTCCTAGAACGATCTATTTCTTCATGCGCAAAGGTACACAAATTGCGAGGGCTGGTATTGGTACACGCATTGCAATAAAAATGTACGCACCAAGAAAGAGTTGTCAGAATAAAACGAAATTTTATATACGTGAGTACAAAGTTGATGTAAGTAAGTGATTACAAAATCAAAGTAAAACCATCATTTATGGTTGTAAAAATTAAAAATGAATGGAAATTTTAGTTTCCTGTTGAGCCTCCTCTAATATGAATGCATGATGTGATGTGGCCGGGCATTGAGGCATACAAGTCCCGTATGAGGTTCTGCGACATCTCGTTCCACAGTTGCTGTAAACGCGCCTTTAATTTGACCAAATTCGTAGGGTGTCCAACATGCCATCCTAATTGATCCCAGATATGCTCGATCGGTGACAAATCTGAGGATCGAGCAGGTCAGGAATGAGTGAAAACATAGCGGAGGCAGTTCTGTGAAACTCTTGCTGAGTGAGGGCAAGTATTGTCATACTGAAAAATGGCTCCTGGGAGCCCTGCCATGAGTAGAAACGCATGTGTCTGAAGAATGTCACAAACGTATCTCTGGGCTGTCATGGTGTCGTGGATCAATATTAAGGGTTACCGTGAGTCGTATGCGATGGCACCCCATACCATTACACCAGTTGTGGGAGCGGTGTGCCGCTGTACAGCGAATGCAAGATTGAGGAGTTCACCACGGGGCCACCAGACATGTACACGATTGTCTTCACTGCCCAAATTGAATCTGGATTCGTCGCTAAAGACGACCTTATTCCATTCGGTAGCAGTCCAGTCGCTTCGAACGCGACACCACTCGAAATGGTGACGGCGAGGATGTGTGAATGTTAGTACAAGTAATGGGCCCCGTGATAGCAACTGTCCTTCATCCAGACGCCTTGCGATGATACGCACTGACACAGAGGCTCGCAGTGAAGGTGTAGCCTGTGTATGGATGGTGGACAATGAGACAGCTAGCGAGATGCGTGCGTGTCGTATGATGTGACGGTCTTCTCGACTATTTGTCTGTTGAGGGCGTCCCGATCCTGGTCACTGTGTAACAGACCTCTGTCTTGTCCACAAGTTCCCACACCTCCTCACAGAAAAGTCAAAACGGCCTAAGAGGCGAGCTACTCGCCGAGTTAACCACCTGGTTTCCATCAGGCCTAAGATTCTTCCCCTCTCGAACTCTGACAGATGCTCATAGTGTCTCCGATGGCGGTGTAATGGCATTTCTAGTTAAAAAGCATCCCTCTGCAATAGATTAAAAACACGCAATCAAGGTCTACTTACCTGTTTTATAATCCAAGGAGAACTAAGTTCAATGCCCTCTGGTGACATTACGCAATGCGCAATCACGCTAATCATTTACATATCTGCCTGACACTTACCTTCCTGGCAAGTTTTGTAACAATCACACTCTTACTTCTTGGTGCACAAATTTATGTGGCAATGAGGGTATTATTTATATATCCTTGAAGCCATCAGAAAAACACAGCTGAAGAGAAAAAGGAGTTTTTGCCTTGATGATTCCACTACTGTCCTACTCCAACTATATTGAAGTTGATTCTCTCCAGGACCTATTTGGATTTCTTTCTCATCGTCGATGGCCGGGTCCTGATCGGTTCTTCCTGGCTGAGTAGATGACACCTCGAACCAGTAGATTCACCGTTCTCGCAACTCAATTAACAGAACTCTTTGTGTCCGTTTGCTAGATACTCGAACATTTCTTGCACTGATATCTACGAGGTTAGTCGACAGTTGTTCTTTATCACTATGTTCATTATTAGCTTGATAACTTTCTGATACGAGTTGTATTCATTCAGTTATCCATTAGCTGTTATTTTTGTAAACATTTGAGCTAACTTAATTTTTTATTTCATTTTATTTGATCGAAGCATTTCCTTATACCCTATTCTATATTTAATATAATAAATGAATATTTTAAATTGTCCTGGATCATTCGCAACAACTGATCTGTGTAATTTGAAGTTAGATATATGCATCCGCATCGTAACCTCTTCAACATCGATGAAGAACTGTTATTTTATAGACCTTTGGAAGAAAAAGCAAGAAGGGAAGACATAATACAATATTATATGCTCAAGCATTAATGATCTTTTGGGGCCTGGGGGACCAAACCTGGTGCTTAATAATATCCAATTGAGATTAAATTTTGCATACACGTATAGTTCACGTAATTGCTTTTGTGAGACTTAAATTTCCTGACTAAAAAGAATTAAACACACACACACACACACACACATATATATATATATATAGGTTTTATTTAAAGGATGACTAAAAGATATAAAAATTATTTTTTCTACGTAAGAATATACAATTTATAAAAATTTGAGACGTTAATATTCTTTTTTTTTTATCTCAAATAAAGTAGGTATTATGGTACTTCATTTATCGGTAATTGCCTAGGTATCTTAGTAAAGCTCTTCAGGCCCTTATAAATTATATATTATTCGACAGTTAAGAAATTATTTTTATACATTTTATTCCACCATTAAACGAAAGCTTGACAAAAAAAAGATTTTATTTATTCTTTTATTGTTTTAATATTTTTTTTTACTTGTTTGTGTGTTTATCTTCTTATATGTCTTCTGATTCACCTCATTTCCTCATTAAAAATAAATACTATTGTTCAAATCAAAATTTCTGCTTGAAACCTTTTCTTTACATATTCATTGCTACACAATTTAATTGGAATGTTGAGTAGTTACATTAACGAAATTAAATCCACTATTTTTATTTTCCTAATTTGTAATCAAAATTGCCATTCATGACTCGTATTTATAAATATTTGAGTGGTTGTTTGTGAATTTTGTTAATCCGATGGCAAAAAATATTGCAAAAAAAAAAAAATGATTTCAGAATTAATTTCATTTCTGGAGTTCTCTATGAAGAATTAATCAATGTTCATATCGCATTTTTATATATTACATAATTGATTTCAGTATCACCGAAACTTATTCATCAGTGTCTTTGACAATTATTATTCATATATGATGCATTGAAAACAGACTTATTTGCATCATATATTAAATTAATCGTATTATTGTAATGATATTGAATATGTGTGTGATATATTTTCTCCAGTGTATTTACATATTTAGCATCTGCATTTTATACTTGTACAACGCAGCTGTAGAAAAACTCTTCCTAATTAAATGTTAAATGAATTTTGAATTGAGTAATCATATTTTTTTGACAGATTTTACCCAAAGTTTGTTATTAAGGCTGATTATCGTTTTGGAATCAAGCCCAATAACCATCATTATGTAGATTAAAGTAAGATAATGTTTTTAAAACCCGATTTCGCCATTAAAATTTTCACAAAACGTGGTGTAGAAGTTTGAGTTGTTAGGTACCAGTTGAGATATCGCCCTTCTCATTTGAAGGTGGTTCAAAATTGCAAAGGTCATTGCCATTAATATTAAAAATAGATAAATTCTAAGAAGTAGATTTAATGTAGAGAACGTTGGTTTCTACTTGCTTCTAAAAACTTTTGGTTTTTTGATAAAACTAACATATATTTTTCTGAAAATCAACTGTATTTAGAATACCACAGATTGTAATTTCTTTCTCCTCCCCTCTCTTCATCTTTTGCTTTGTTTCTTTGAAGACCAAAACATTTGGTGACTTTAATCATAATAATTATTTACTATCAAAGTAGCTAATTTTTATTAATGAAATTTTTTAAAAGGTAGCGCTGAAATTTGCGAATTGACAAGATTTTTTGTTCATTTAATTATATTCTCACTTGCCAGCTACATTGGTGAAAGACGAAGAGGAAAAAAGTTATTCAGCTGAGGTCAATGATCCATTCAGTATTAATGCGAAGAAATTGCAACATACGACGCCTATCATTTTGCTTAAAAGAAACGATTTTAAATATATTTTTTTAAAAATTAAGGTTCATGCGAGTTCCAACGTTAAACTTGCTCTCTCGAACGATCGAATCTCAATTTTTTTTTTTTTCAATTTATCGAGAATTGAATGAAAATGGTGCTTGTAATAGCAGTTTTAATAGCTTTGTGATTGGAAAAATCTATAAAAGAAAAAAAGACCGTGGAAATTTACGTAATTTTATTTGGAATTCAATTATTTGAAAGAGGAATTCTCTCTCGCGCGCATTTTTCTCATGAATTATTTAATTTATAAAAGAATATATCGCGTCACTTTACTCTTAGAAATCGAGATAAAATGTTTTGATTTATTTTATGGGTCATTGACTGCAAAAGAGTTTAAAATGGAAAAATCTTATAACCTGTTATAATTCAGATAGATTCACAAATTAAAAGAAAACTAAAATATTAAATATTTTAGATACATTTATTTCAGTTTTCTTTTTTGAGATGCAAAATAACTATTAATATTTCATCTGAAATTTTTTTGAATATTTGTTCACATTTTCCCTATTTTTGTACATAAGGAAAATTAAAAAAAATGTTTTATTACATTTAGAATACATTAAATATGTAATAAAGTTAAGGGCTTTTTTTGTTAAGTTCTCTTTCATCAGTAATTAAAGATTTTAATTTTATACAAAAATTATTCTGTGTATAAGTTTTAAATTATTTAAGCCACGCATAATTACCTAAGCGTTTAAAACACAAAATAATAAGCAACATTAAAATCAATCACAGAAAAACACTTTCATATCGTTTACTCCCAAATCGTAATTGTTTCCAACTTTAAAGATGAAAATAAAAATTTTCTTCTATTTTTATTGATATTTTTCTTATGTAAATAATTTTAACGCCTTCATGTTCTTCCACTCCTAAAAATATAGATCTCAAAAGAGTTTTGAAAAGTTGAATTCGATGTTACAAAAATTATTGTTAAAAATTCAATTACGACAAAAATACTCTTAACAAGCATTTAAATGCTAATGCCATACTTAATGCTTCCATTGTTCAACATCAGTATTTGTCAATCTTACATAAATTATGAAATATTAAGACAAAATTATTTAGAAATGTTTTCAAGATTGATCAGTTTTAATAAATTAATAAATTGAAATAACAAGAAAATTGGTGATAATTATAGGATTTCAAATATTTAGTAAAAATAAATTCTTAAGCAATCCATAAAAATTTCATTTATATCACCGCATGTGCATGTTTTTGTTAACATTTGAAGAAGCAAACCGCCATAACTGTTATAAAACACAAAATAAATATGGCTTTCAATTATAGTGCAAATCTGAATCAAAATATTCAGTGATTGATGTAATTGGAGAGAGCATTATTTTTTGATACTCCATATGGAACAATAAATACAGAAAGATCAATCAAAACAAATTTTTAAAAAATTTCTTCCTTTTTTTTTAAAAAAAAAAAAAAAATGGAAAGTATTAATTTCAATCATTACTGTATGGATGAGATTTAATTAAATTGAAATATTTAACGAGCACATATTAACTTAACAACGTATAGTTATTATGTCTGGAAATCAAATTGTACTTCAACAATCTTTAAGTATGAAAGTTTGAAGTATCCAAGTAAAGTTTTGTCTGCAACATTTGATTTTGTTAAAAATGACTAGATCCTTCGTGAACATCTTATTTTGTAGTTTTCGTGCGATGCTAAGACTCGCGTCTACCGGCCATTTTGTGAAAAACATGTTAATCCTATGGAATTTCTACTACTGTCCTCAAATCTTTACTGTTTTATCTATTTGAATGCAAAAAAGTGCATCCGTAAGAGCAAAAAATAATGAAAGTTTCTACTGGGAATTACATTTTTTATCCTAAAAATATTTTTATCTTAATTATTCGTTTGTGGGTGTTTCGATCTTTAAAAAATATTCAAAAACATTTTCAAATATAGGAGAAACCTTCATTATTTTTTGCTCTTTCTAATGCTTGTTTTCAAATTCGATTGATTCAAATAAATGGCATTTAAGGACGGTAGTAGAAATCCTATAAGATTAACATTACGTTCACGAAATCAAAATAGTCAGTAGACGAGAGATTAAAAATATAGATTATCGTAAGATACGAGGGCTGTTTTTTTTTCAACCTCCGTTTGGCTATAATAAAAAGACGTGTGAATATAAAGAAATAATTTTATTACCAAAAGTAATGTACAACAAAGGTTACTTCTCTACATAATCACCTTGACGATTGAGGCATTTGTCATATCTGTGAACGAGCTTTGCAATACCCTCTTCATAAAATGTTGCCGCCAATGAATTGAGGTGAGTTGTGACCGTTTCTTTGAGCTCCTGGTCAGTTTGGAAACGCTGCTCCCCAAGCCACTTCTTCAATTCAAGAAAAAGATGAAAGTCACTTGGCGCTAGGTCAGGATTATATGGGGGATGTTCGAAATCGTCCCATTTAAATTGCTCAAGAAGCCGTTGGGTTGGGGGAGCAGTTCGGCCATCTTTAAGCTTTCGACACCATTCACGAACACCATCACTCATAAAGCTGTCTCCATACACTCGACTCATTCTTCGATGAATTTCCGCTGCACTATTCCCTTCTGCCTGCAAGAAACGAATAACACTTCGAAATTCAAATTCACAATTGGCGGGAGAATCAATAGAGACAGCCATGTTTACGTGATTGCAGTTCAACAAGAAAGGACGTGTTAGACTCGGCAATGACAAAGCGTGTAAAGGGGGAGATGCGCAGTAGTCTACTGCGCACACCAGCTAGCTGCAGCATTCCTGGTCTTCATAGTGTGCGATCAGAGGTTGAAAAAAAAAAGCAGCCCTCTTACCATCTTATAAAGTTTATCGGCTAAAGCATTGGCTCTGATATAAGAATGTGAAGTCAAATCCCAATGAGGAATTAATATCTGATATCTCAACGGGAGTAGCATATTTAAAGTAGACACTATTATATGTTAAGTTTAAAACAAAAGTAATTATAGTATGACGCAATCACAAGTTAGGCTCAAAGAAGAACATTTAAATTATGACGCTACCACAGCTTAACTTATCTCAAGAAATATGACTAGCACAGATTTCTTTTTTGATATCTCAGCTGGCAACATTAGAAAATGTTTTAGATTCTTCTTTAACGATTCACTCTGGAAAATCGTCCAGTTTTATTACTGTTTATCAGATTAAGGATTCTCGATGGATTTGAAATGGAAGAAAAATATGGGGCCTGATATAAAATTTAAATCTTCTGTTTGATCATCAAATGGGAACCTTCTTTCTCATGGAGGTGAACCAGTTTGAGATTTGGAATAGCGAGAAATGAAGTAGTCGCTTACTTCAAAGAAGTATCTGTGTTTATTCCTCGGCTTCTGATAAGCAACATTATTTCAGTTGTCAATTCTCAAAATGATCATTTAAACGATGTCGATTGTCAGTTTCAGCATTTTTTACGGTCTACTTTTCTTAATATGCTGAGTAAACCAACATAAAAAGTTTTTTAGAGAAAGTTTCCTTAGCCTTGAATTCGGATATTTACTTAGGCTATCCTTACCAGATGTTAATACAATAATAATGGAGAAAAAAAACTAAAAATTGATTAATACTACGCATAATTTAATATGTAAACACTTTTCTAGATAGAAAAATGCCGCAATAATATTATAAAATAGCTTGATGATAAGATATATTCTCTGATTATATAATGAAGACGTCTTAAAATATAAAAAAAAAATATTGAATAAGTGTACCATTTTCCCCCTCAATGCAAAATTTCAAAATTATTTGCTAAAGCCGATGTGATTTTCAGAAGTGTAGCAGCTATTTTGATTTCGCGAACGGAATGCTTAATCCTTTGGAATTTCTTCTTTTCCCTTCCTCATCTGGGACATACCTTCTTTTGGTATGTACTAGTATCATATCCCCTCCCCCCTCCCCGAGGTACCTTACTGATCTTTCTTTCCCGTGGGGCTTAATGTCTTGGTAAATTTGGATACCGTGCCCCCGGGATGCCATAACGATCCTATATTTCCTATCACCTTCTAGTCAACCAATCTTTATTTTTTCTTCCATCCTTCTTAGATCTTGATCACAGTCAAACACGGTTAGAAGTAGCATAGCCAGACTTGGTTATTACGTCATTAATTCCGACTTTCATTTATTCACTCTAATTTTTTCCTCAATTGAAGACTACTTTGTCGATTTAAACGCAAAAAAGTGCATCCGAATCAACAAAGAATAATGAAGGTTTCTGTGGAATTATATTTTTTTCTTCGATTTTTTTATAAAAAAGATTTTTACGTCCATTTTAAAATTCGTTTATGGGTTTTCCGGTCTATAAATAATTATTTAAAAACATTTGCGAAAATTTAGGGAAAAATGTAATTTTGCAGAAGTCTTTATTATTATTATTATTATTATTTTTCTCTTTCGGACACACTCTTTTCATTCAAATAAATAAATTGGTCTAGATTTGGAAAGTAGAAATTCCATAGGATTAACATCAAATTCAAGAAATCAAAATGGCTGATCGACAATGTCCTCAATAGGTTTGGTGTCTTAAAAATCTAAAAGCAAAAACTCGTGATAATTCATCATTCGATTTCAAAGAATCCTGTACGCTTGAAATAGATTGAAGTAAATCGTCATTTCCTTGAAATTTTCTTCTCCAGATATTCCAATGTGATAGATTTCAGCAAATCAATACCCAGTGAAAAAAAATAAAAAGTACGAATCTATCGATTATTCGTGTTGAAATGTAACCCTTTCCAGACTTAATATTCCCATTTCATCACTTGGAAGTATCGACAGCCAGCTTCGGCTAGAATCAAAAGAACTGTATCTTTATTGATGTATTGACGGACAGGAGATATAATCAGAAGCCTTGTCCTTCTCACGAAAAGAAGTTGCGAAAAGAATGAAAAAAAAAAGGGCCAGATTTTCCCAAAGAACAAATAAAGGACACTTGGTCACGAACTTTGTCAGTGGTGGCTGAGATAAAAGTGCTAATCTGTGCGAAGCAGATACCTGGGTTTATTAAGTAAGGATTGTGCAGAAGGGGAGGCAGGGGAAAGAATAATTCATTCCCCCCCTCTCATTCAGGATCAGCTTACATAAACAAAAGCTTTTACTGGTACAGGGTTAATGGACTTAGCAGAGGACTGATAAACAGTGGTGTAAGTCTGCTTGTTCATTAGCTTGGAAATAGCTTAGTTTGCATCCGATACGTGATCTTCTAGGGCATGCGCTTTAGTTATTGATCTGATTTTCTGAAGGGTGCTAATTAATTTAGGGCTCGGGAACCGATGAGTTGGTTTAGGACTACGTACGGTTTATCTGGATGAGACCGTTAATTAAAAGATGGGTGTTTCGAGAATGCTTTCTGACAGGATGGGATCTTCTTGTCTGGTCAGCAATTTCTGACTGCGCAGGTCTAACTAAATTTAGAGTTTGAGATGTAGTAAGATTAAAGTCACTCTAAACCAGTGCAATGCGATTTTGATGATGTCATTCTAATTCAGATTAATATCGCTTTAGAGCAATGCAATACGACATCGGTGATGTCATTCGTGATTCTGAGCCAAACGTCAGTCGAGGAGACGATATCTGAAATGGCATTTCCCAGTTCTCATTGTGTCCTGAAACGAAGATGTGTTGTAAAAGGATCGGGTGAATTTTCTCAAAAAGAGAACAAAAGGGTTTTATTTAAAAATATTTTATGTTAAATAAGCAAAATTATGAATGTAAGACTTAACATCGTCATCAAACCTAAAATAAAATGATGGTATGTACTGTGAATTGTGATATATGTACATGAAAAATAGATGATAGGGATAAGTTTTTATTCCACGAGACGGGCTATTTAAGAGAATATTCTCAGTAATTTATATTAATTCTTCGTTCGTCTCTCCGGAGATAACGATTAAAATAACTGATATTTTATTAATTTCAAGGCTATAGAAACTACTCAGAGGACATAAGGCATAAAACAAGCTTTCATGGCTGCAATATCATGTTAGGTATTTTTATCAAATCATCACGCATTCAACCAATAAATAAATAGAAGTAAAAAAAAAATAATAATAAAGTCCTTTTATGTTGAGTTACACGAGCAAAAGAATCAAATCAACATCTTTGACGAATCAAAATACTCGATTAAACAATATCAAATTTATTCAGCAGCGAAGAAAAATAATTCGTACTTTGACAAAAGACGTTACTTGGAACATGTTCAAGTTTTATGTAGATTTAGTGTTTTACAAAAGTTTTTTTTTTTTTTTTTTTGCTTTGAATGAAAAAATAGATAAAAAATATAAAATAATGGATATTCACCGCAACATTTCAATCTTTTTGCCACCCAAACATGCTACGATGAAAGCCAAATTGAGAAAAAATCATTTGAAAGTCTCTCGAGACAAAATGGAGGCATGCCAGTTGTCTTAAAATTCTGAATAATTTGATTCTATTTTCAATCTTCTCTTAGATTTCTGATAGCGTAAAATTAAAGGTAATTCATTAATAGATTGGTTTAAAAAATTACGTGAGTTTTGTTTTAACCCAATAAAAATTTTAGCACAAATTTTTGCAATATATTTATGAACAGAAAATTTCAACAAAATTTGTTGTAAAAAATATATTACAACAAAAATTTGTTGTAATATATTTTTAAAAATTCAATTCGCTACTGGTGAAAGCAGGCTTGAACAGCGACACAGATAATCATACATGCTTACAAATTTTCATCTTTTTGTATTTGACTTTTCAAATTCAGAAACTAATATCATTAAAACCTTATTTATTTATTTTATTATTTCCGCCGTAGTTTTTAAAGTCCTTTCGTAAAATAATCTTTGTAGAGAAGATGAAAGAGTCAAATTCGATAAGCGTTTTCAAAATCAAACTGCTGAAATTGTTTTCAAGACTTTTTTCTTTGTGTAATACTTGTAAAGCAAATAAAATTATGCAAAATACATATTCGACTGCTGAAAGGTAAAAATTATACTAAAAATACTCGTTTGTCGGTCAGATGTGTTCCAGTACAAAAGTCATTGGGGTTATATCGGCATTTTGTACTGTTTTGTTACATTTTTTAGAGCTGTAAATCACTGTGAATTTTTGTATACATTATGCGTTAATTATTAAGAGAGAAAATGAAATTTTAAGCGATGACGCATAAATGATGCTAATGATGTTTCATGTATTTGATCGAAGATTGCTAGAATTATCTCAAGGCATTTAAAACCATCGAATTTGATTTATAGAAAAAAATTTCAACCCAAATTCCTTTTGCCTTAGCGAGTAATGTTGTTCAAAAATAAATTTCTCTATTTTTGATTTGAAATAATGAGATATCAGCAGTAAAATAAAATTGCTTTAGTGATTCGTTTAAAATATATAAGTTACCGCATACCGCATCGTATACTGTCTATAATAAAACAAAAATAGCTGGACAAAAAGTACTGATCTTCATCAATATTTATTTAAGTACTTAAATCTTCTTAATTAAATGCAATTTTGGTTAAGGTAAAGGCTGAAGTCATGCTTCTCAATTAAAACAGATACGAAGATTAAATGCTTGCAAATTTAAGTGCTTCAGTTAATTCGTCAACCTATATATTTATTCAAGGAACAACTCATTACTTGTAGATCAACCTTTACGAAAAGATCTTGTTTCCGCCCATGTAGTAGAGTATCAGTAATATATATCAGTATCAGTAATTGATAACTAATTTTTCTATTATCTCATCAGTAAGCATATAAAAATATATCGGTTTAGTTAAGTGCCATATTATATTGTTAAGCATGCTTTCGCCTTGTTAAATAAAGTTTTAAAAATTCATTATATCAGGTAATTAAAAATTACTTTAATTATTTGCTTCTGTCTTACAACTGTTCATTAATTTAATAATCTTTTTCACTTTATTTCTGTGTGAAGGAATTTGTTACTCTAAGGGTACTTGTTCAGATTAGAAACAACAGGAACAAAAAAATACTTCCACAGATTAGCACCACAGTTACGGGTACAAAACAGCACTGGAACAGATCAACAAACAGATAAAAACAGCTACGAATACAAAGTGCTGTGTGACTGTTATTATATGCAGCAGTCATACAATACTTTCAATAACGTTCAACTCATCAGCTTACTAGTTCGCACTACGGACAACTCTCCAAAGCAATACTTTACATGGACTCCGACAGATTCCTCGAAGCTTCAGATCTCTTTACGACAGATTCAGGCCACATCTCGCCAGATTCGCTCAGCTACACTACCGACAGATTCCTCGGCAGATCCATCAGCCGTCCCATCTCTCCGTATTTACAGCTGTTCCTGTCAGGTGTGACGTCAAAGGGAACATTTATGTTAAGTTCATAACTTTTTCCCTAATCGAGATAACGACAAGCTTTTACTCAGCATTTTCGAAGACTTTCATTTAGTGCCAAAGTCGCAAAGTTTCTCGCCTTGCCTCCAAAAAGTTTACCAAGGTTGGTGAGCCATTACTCAAGCTTTCCTTGATATTCGACGAAACTTTGTAAATAATTCTTTTCCTTTAAAAGAGTAACGTTTTAGGAAAGTGTCATCACAGGTTCGTAACAATATCATCTAATAATATACTATGGGTTCATCAAATTTAACGTTTTACGACAAAAGTCATTGAATTTACATTGTTTTAAATTTATTTGTTTGATACTTGTAAATTTAAACAGGTATTGTAGTGTATAACTGTAAATTCGATAACATTATAAATTATTTTCACTAATAATAAACATTTGGAAAAAGGGAAAAGCTTTAGGCACTTTGATAGAAATTGCCTAACATAGAACACAATCAGTCTCGTGAATTATTATGTACATTTTATAATTGAAAGCAAATCAAAAGATTTAAAGCAATACCAGTTAACGGAACTATTGAGAAATATGAGAGTAGAAAAATTTCTAGCAGAACCATCGTGAAGATGAATGGGTTCACAGCTGTCTTATAAATCTGTAAGATGTATATATTATTTTAATAATAAGCTTTTGTGAAACAATTGTTAAAACTATATTTATTTAAATTATATTAAATTCTCATCTGACTGAAATATAGTATTGCACCATATGTATTTCTAAAGCCCTCCTTCCCACAGTACACGCCACTATTTGTTGGTGACTGGAAGTGAATATGCATTGCAAGCTTTTTGTTGATGCAGTATACTTCCAGTTAATACATAAACTTTTGTTCTTTTGGCAGGGCCTCATGCAATTTGTATGTTAATTTTATTCGAGTTCTGAAGTATCATTAGCAATCAGAATTGGGATTGAAGACGGCTGTGTACTACAACATCTTCTAGCTCTTATTTCATGTTCAAACAGTAATCCGATTATAAGTTTCAAACCTACTATTCATAGTAAACATTCTTACAAATTAGTGAATTAAATGTCAAAATACAAAGCTAAACTGAAAATTTAGTACATTTTATTCTTAATAGGAGATAGCTTTTATGATCAATAATAATGTAAGACAGTTTTTAATTTAGAATGTCCTAGTTTATGAAAAAGGTTTATATTATTGCTTTACTGTTTTCGGATCAGACGAGATCTGGTGTGTGACATGCTGCTCTATCATCTGATTTAATAGGACTTTTTAGCCTCTCTGTCTTCTTCAATGGAGAATAGTTTGCTAGCAAACAGTTAGCTTGCATTCTACGAAAGAATTTTTATTTTGAAATCATACAGATGTAACAGTGTTTCATTTACAACGCAATAAAGAGTTTAATGCAATAAAATTAAATTTAATTGTTGCATTTGGAAGGGTTACTCAAATACATGATTTGCAGTGATTATTGACACAAACACTTTAAATTTGAACTGCAGCGATCTATGACAGCATTCTATTTTATTCTTTCAACAAAACACACCTGCTTATATGCTATACTCACTTTGTACCTGCTCTGCTGCGCCCTGCTGCCACCCACTATACTCTTCTCCTCTCTACCTTATATGTCTCTAACTATATATTTATATACATCATTATATATTTTACATCTTTGAAGGTCCAAAGGCCTTCCAGTGGGTGAGAAAAATAATAAGATAGTACCGATGGATTTTAATCAGTTGTTGGAAAAAAACATAGATGTAAAGAGTTTATACGATTCTATGTTGTTTCCAAATGGATGAATATTTTACATTATGAGAAAAATAATCTTGAATATGATGTAAGAGACAAATTCTTTATCCAGAAGTCAAGAAAATGTTTACATCCATTAACTAGCTCAGAGCTTCTGTACTAGATCGGATCGAGTTTTCAATTATTTCAACATTAAGAAATATTTATCTTGTGATCTTTATAAATTTAAATCTAATAATTACCTTCTTATGACATGATATATAGAAAAGTTTTGAAACATGGATATTTTACCCGTACTTTCATATAAAAATATTTATGAAAGAAGTTTTTGAACATGGATCTATGAAAATACTACTTTTATTTATTATCTCACCTAATCTGTTTGAAATATAATAAGGATGTAGAAAAATATTATATTATACAGAAAAATCATTCTCTGAAGTTTTAAATTGATAGTTTTATATGAGATTTGAATAACAAAAAGAGCCATAGGAGTTAACATTATGACAGAATGTCTATTTGTAGATATAAAGATACGTAGATTTTTGTTTTATACTGAAGATGTTTATTTTTGTTCTTTTTTCGTCAGCCCTTTTAAACATGAAAATTGTCATAGTAAAGTTGATTATGTAATTCCAAAACAGAATTCTAGAATTTTAGTTAAACAACCATTTATGTTATAAGAGCGTTGATGGTGTAATACATTTATTTTTTTTAGCAGTAATCTATTTTAGGTCATTTTAAATGACAAGTAAGTGTAATATTCAGAGAATTTTTCTTGTATAAATATTCTGAAAGGAAAATTACAAAATTCTAAATCTTGTATGTGTTTACGGACCTTTTTAGTAATCACACTCATAGATTACTTCAAATCTTATAAGCATGGTTTCAAATTATTATCTAAGTAAATAATCGCAGAGTAGCGTATACAGATAACGATAGAA
This sequence comes from Nephila pilipes, assembly GCA_019974015.1. Taxonomy (NCBI): domain Eukaryota; kingdom Metazoa; phylum Arthropoda; class Arachnida; order Araneae; family Nephilidae; genus Nephila; species Nephila pilipes. The sequence goes on along the minus strand of BMAW01012636.1, from coordinate 378,898 downwards.
TATAGACAGATTCAAGTGTGATTTTGCCAAGCCTTCATGTTTTCGTTTCAGAAAAGTATACTGTATTGTATGATAAAATAAATTTTCGAAATTCAGAAAGGATTCATTTTGGAATAAATCAGTAAAATAAATGTCTATTTAAAATATTCGTATACAGAAAATATTTGTTATTTAGAGACCTTTATAAATAAGTTGCATTCTTTTTATACGTCTGTTTTGCGGTCGGTAACTTTCGGATGTTTTGGTAAAAC